>JABASI010000659.1:0-34296 GCA_019776505.1 Tomocerus nigrus
CTTCTCTCTTCACCTTTTCGGCGGCCGTGGTTGTCTCTGGAGCGGGAGTAGTAGCGTCTCTCTCAGCCATTTCTCCAGCAGTGGTTGTTTCTGGGGCGGGTGTGGTAGCGTCTCGCTCAGCCATAGCTCCGGCGGTGGTTGTTTCAGCGGCGGGAGTGGAAGCGTCTCTCTCAGCCATTGCTCCGGCGGTGGTTGTTTCAGCGGCGGGAGTGGTAGCGTCTCTCTCAGCCATTTCTCCAGCAGTGGTTGTTTCTGGGGCGGGAGTGGTAGCGTCCCTCTCTCCTTTTTCAACAGGAGCAATTGTTGTTGTCTTCGCTTCTTTATCTCCTTCGCTTTTCTCGGCAGCTTCACGACGGCTCACTTCAACAATTAAGATGTCTTCACGCTTTGCTGTGGTCGTTTCAGGGAGGCTTGCTGGAGTTGTTGTTTGTTCTGGGGCATTAGTAGTAGTTGGTGCTGAATGAACCAAGGCCAAGCAGCTGCATGCCAGTACAATAGTCAGGAAAATCTGTTTAAAAATCCAGTTAAATTGTATAGTTAGTTGCATATAAATCTTTTCAATATCTAGTGTGATGGAGTTGGATTTAATTAGCTTTAATTTCGAAACAGAGAGCAAAGGTCAATACAATTACGAGACTAATTGAATCACGTCAATAAAACTCTGTTATGTGAATCGGAAAGGGTTTGCTTTTAGCGACATTAGTAACACTGCTATGGCGTAATCGGGGAAGGCTTAATGTGAGCTAATGATCTTAATGGCTGGATGAATTAAATACACAACGTAAGCCAACAAGATGTTAGGATTTATACTGGAACTATTCCCTGACTAAAGGCTAATCGTGTTCTAAAGCTGGTCAGTTAGACTCAAAGACTAACAGAGCTGTCGTAGGGATTAAGTAAGTAAATTGTATGAATAAATCTTGGACAGTTCGCTAGACAAGGGCCCTAATGAAATGAAAACTAAATATACATGCATATATCTTCTACTAGTCAACTACAGATATATACTACTTACAGCTTATTATTATAGAGTACCTACCTATTAGATTTATAATGGTTATACATTGATAAATAGTTGAAGGCGATGATAGGTTTTAGAGTTTCTCGGTTTGCGAAATAGAGAGTAGGATACAATAATCAGTACATATTATATAAATCTGAGAGATGAGTCATTCCCGAAACCAATCAATAGTATTTAAGTAGTAACGCTGTGGTAAATATATGTAACGGGTAGCTAGTAAGTAGAGTGGCTCTGCATAGCTCAATGCGCGAGGTCATTGAGCGAAAAACAGATTTTGTCTCTTCCCTTATTCAGTTGAATGTGGAAACAGTAAATTGAACTTAAGTAAGTGGAAGAGATGAAAGCAAAGCGGAGAATGTGTCTATCCAAGTCTCTGTGAAAATGTGAACTATGGAGCCAACCAAGCTACGCAGTGCCTTCCATTTTAACGTTAACGTATTAAGTGAAGCGAATTAAATTAAGTTGAACTCTGCAATCCTAATGGAATGAATATGTGAATGCAATACAAACCTTCATGATGCTGTTCTGTGGATGAGTGTGGGATACGGTCAGAGCTAGATAGAATTGAACGATATTTCACAGACGACTTCCTTGCTTCCCTCGTTACCTCTTCCAATTGATCCTCGGTGTTAGTTAATGAATCAAAGTTTGTTCACGTTCCGACTTTTATACAAAGTCATCCAAAGATAATGTCTGGAACATTAAATGTGATCTGTACGTGATAATAATGCAATTTCTTTTATCTCTACCACATGGGAAATGTAACATCTTATTTTCCTGAAGTGATCAAGATAATGACCAACTTACAAGCTATTAGTCATTCATGATACAGCTAATTACCCCTTTGGCTATCTTAATATGCAATTATCAATTAGGCTCCTTCGTCCTCGTAGTTATGCTACTATGATTAGTACGAAGTACGAGTACCTACATTATGAGTATCACTCTAGTCTAAATAACATCTGAAAATTCCTTGTTATCTAATAAATGCTGTTTTACACAATATTATAACTCATTATTAAACTAAGGAATTGCTTATTAGTATGTGTCTCATAATTAATTTATATAATGCGTTTCATGAAATTCTTCCGACTATGGTGAATGGTGTTGACAAGACTAAAATCACATTACAACACAAAATTAACGACAAGTGTAGAATGTCTCCTAAGTCCTAACATGTAGAAAATTAACTTTTGTACTAACTATACGATAAGATATTTAAAGTGATAATTGGACTAGCATCGATGGTTACAAGATGTATAGGAACGTCCTTGATTTATGATTTTGTATCACTGATGGATTTCTTTGGTTTAGCTTTGCTTAATGAAATGCACTTTATTGTAATCAGTGATTCACATCGCAAGTACCTACCTTATGTCATTGATTAGATACGTTACTCTTAAAGTGTATTGTTTTCTATTAGTTTCGTTGAATCTCTGTTGCATGGGTTGTTTTGTTCCTTAATATCATCACATCACATCAGGTACTCATGTGAAATGAGTCTCTGGAGTCCTCTTTCGTTGATCGTATGCTTATAATGATAGGGGTTTTGTGAGTATCGACCTTGTACAATGGACAGATTCTGTAATTAAGTAGAAGAATCGTACTGGAATGTCTGTCACTGTGTGGAAAATACCCACGTCACACAACAACAACAATAAATAGTTATTCAGGGCAGTTAAACACAGACGACATCGCGAAATCATGGATAATCATCTACTAAATAATTGTAAGCATAACATTGTTTAGTCAGATGAATTCAGGGATCATTCTATGCGAACAAGTCTGCAATCTGCAAAGTAAAAGAATTTGGAATAGAGACTTTGACTTTGGTGTTTATTTTGAGACGGAGACAGTAAAATAAAGAAAAGAGGTGAATCGAGGCGGAGAGGAAAACGCTCACTTAGCAGCTATTGTGTAAATCACTATTACGATTTGGCTCACACCGCACCAAACGACACACGTGGACATTGATGCTCATAGAGTCACAAAACAGTCAAAATGTGAGCTCTAGAACACTTTTTATGCTCGTTTAAATGGAGATCTGTGCTAGTACTGCATTTTACTTTATCTACTCCTACTTACATAGATTGTTGGAGACATTGAGACATAAGCGACAAGTTTTGAGTTGTCTTTTCAGTGGGAAAACATTGGGGAGATTATGAGGGAATGTTTTAGTGGTACATAGAAGATTTGTTCGTTTATTGTCATGTGATGCTGCGTTAACGTTAGATGGCTAGTGCGAGGGGAAAGTATTGTGAAAGTTTCGACTGTCGTTTATTCTACAGAGACTGAGGATGAGACAAGTCAAGGGAAAGTATAGTTCTTCCTGCTATAATATAGGGCGTGTGAGTACCAAGCTATATATTTATGTAGGCAGAGTTGAGTATGCTCCAGCTACTGCATGTTTTATAATTTTGGTTCGTAGTAAAATGTAACAGGGGTATATTCATGCATTATAGAAAATATTCTCCGGGAAAGGTATGCAATATCTATGGGCCATAAGTGTGAACAATAGGCAATAAAATATTTCAAGCGACTCCCAATCGTAAAAGGAAGGGAAAGGAGACAACAGATCACAGTATTGTAGTGGAGACAGTACACAAAGCACGTTTCTTTTTCGCTGGAACTGAAGGCAAAATGATAGTTTAGTATGTGGCTTGGAATTCCAGGGAGAAAGTCAAGTCCCGAGACTCTGTCCATAATCCTTTGCTTTCTGCTTACTTAGAAGTCCTTGCTCTTCCCTTTCTGACTACTAATATGCTCTCGTGTATGTGTATGGGAAATAGCTATTGCGTCTCAACTCCCAACCGAATATGTTGCTCAGCATTGTCCCTGTTTTATTTAGCGAGGACTATCTTAACGCTCTGTATGCAGATGTATTTATATTGCGGTACCTATGTAGGTATTTGTCTGGACATATACTAGAATAGAGTCGTCTTTGCATGTGTGTAAGAATTCAGAGGATATTATTATTCAGAGGGAAGAATCTCTAATTTTTGCACGTTGACTGGGCTATTTGAGAGAAGCATAGGAAATTAGAGATGGAAATGCAGTAGATTATTCCGTTTGGCATGGAATTTAAAGAGAGATGTTGTAGACAAAGACAGATAGAGGTTTTATGTAGTAAAAGGCATTTAAATAAAATTTAATGTGGTCTGGCATAGCAATCTGCTGTTTGTTTCTCTTTTCGCTCTCCTTCCTTCTCTGTGTGCGAGGCAGAGAGGCAGGCAAAGGGGCAGAAGAGAAGCAGAGGCACGTAACGTGAATAATAGCAACATACGTGTGTGGTACCCACATATAGTCTACATACAGTCTACTCTACACTACACTACATTTTCTGTGTGAAAGAGTAAGGGAAATGCAAAAAATATAGAATACATGCCATTAGTTTACAATGGTACATAGCAGAGAGTAAGTAAACAAAAATGGGATAGTAAATACTCTAAGGGAAAGTATTCTGTATGTATTATCTGTAGTTGTGAATGCATGCAGGACTGTAAAGTAAATCAGAAAAGAGGGATAGTAGAACGGAGGAGCATCCTGTGAGACAGATGAATGTAGGTAATATTTTGAGGTGGACAAGACATTTGATTACAAACTTGTGATTCATGCTTTGTTTCTTTTGTAGCAATTTCAAAAGAAGAGGACGAAGTGGCGAATAAATTCCGGTGTAATGGTTACTCAGAAGAATTCCTGGACCGAATCGAGCCCAACGGGAACATTCTAAGAGCCAAACAACACAGCAGCACATCCGACGCTCGTATTGGTAAGTACACATCCTGACTAGTAGCGTAGACCTTTTTATATAGAGAGAAAGCTTAAATAGAAGTGAGCACATGAGACGGGACGAAATGAGACAAGACAAGACAACAACTAGACAGACTCAGACAGACATTGGAGGAGGAACTGAATAGCGAACTGAACAGAACTAAAAATTCAATTTGCTCGCCACACCATTTACAACCTCACCAAAGGGACACTGAAATTTCCCCATTTGAAACACTTTTTTCATTCCTTTTCCTTAGTCGTGAACGTTTACACTTACACGGACCAGTCTCTCTGACATCCCATCTCCTATCCTATTTCTTCCACAATCACTCTATTCTACATACATTAAGTAGCGGGGTAACGGCTAGTCTGATCTGTTTTCATGTTCATGGAAAGATATCTTGGAAATTCTGCGTGCCTATATAACTCTCGACTCTTCTTGTCTTTTTCTTCTGCAAATGTTATTATAGGGAATAACATATTTTGCATTGCTAGAAACGCCACGCCACTGTCAGTTTCGCACTTTTCTTTCTCCTATTTTTACAGAAGCGATAGAGGAATTTAATTTGAAAGCTAATGCATAAATGAACTAATGGCTAGCTACTACCTTTGCAAACTCTTGTTGGGCAAAAGACGTTCATTTTAGGATGCTTCTGTAGTAGTTACAGTTTGTTGGCTTGACTTGACTATTGAATTCCTTTCTATGTATGTAGTGGTAATAGAGATAACGAAAAACGGTGAAGGAACCTAAGCCGAGTGAAAACTCTGAGCTAGGCCATTCACTTTGACTTGAGTGAACTTTAGCTGAATAAATCATGTCATTGTGGAGAATGGAAGCAAATGGCCCTACTTATAACAAAAGAACCTATACAATCTTTCTTGTTCTTTAAACTTAATTCGTTGACGCTGTTTTTCTCGTGATGCCTTTTCTTCCGAATATTCCTGCATTAAACATTCATAGCATCATCCTTCCATTCTCCTATCCTTCTCGTACTGTTGAGTGAGACTCGAAAGTATTACTTAAGTGCCTTCCTTACAAAAAATTATTTGCTTTTACTTACGTTCACCTAAGTTTTCTTCATCCTGGATAAATACTGTTATACTAAATTATTTCTACACTGTACACAAAGACCTTGTCGCTACTCCTATAGTAATATTTATGTTGCACTACTACACTACTAGGAGTTTAGCTTTTCTACTATAAAGTTGAGGGTACTTAGAAATGAAACTTAATACTGCTGCTCTTTAATTATTTACAAAATTCCATTTCCGCCATAGCTATCTCTGAACTATACATCTCTATAATATTCTAATTTATCGAGGATTTTTGTTATGTGATGCTATGCTAGAGTTTAGTGGAAGTTTTAATAAATGGCCGATATGATAGAATGGATATTACCATTAGGAAGTTACTTTATGCGTAATATGATACGTTATAATAATATTAGGGTGGCCATTGAAAATAGTTTGGAGTGGAGCAGAAAACTTTTTGTCCGATGAGGGTTCCCTCGTATGTACCTACATTTCCCATGAAGTTGAGTTAGCGAGGAGTATGGCTTTGGTCTAGCAGTACAGTTACTTATACAGGAAGACATCTACGAAGTCCTGTCGATTTGTCAGTATTCAGAAGTAGGAAGGAAGGAGGATCTTCCCGCATGTGCTGCCCGACGGAATACAATTTCAACAAGAGCACATATAATTCATTCCTGTCAAGTAGAGGAGATCATCTCACTATTGTAAAGCACTCTTTGTGACTTACACTTATGGTCTTTACTCTTCGCAATGGACAACTTTTTCTATTATAATAATATTTAATAGATTCAGAGAGATAAATATATAAAAATATAAATATACTCAGGAGGAGTTTTTATAAGTAATAGCAATTGCCAGTGAAGCAATCCTACTCAAGCACTTTCACTATTTCTTCAGTGAAATGCTACCCTTTTCACCCTAAGTGCAGTTTCTATTAACTTTTGCTTTCCTCCTGCGGACTTCATAGAAAAAAGAGAGATGCAACTGGATCCTTCCGTAAAGTCACAATTTTTAAGGGGAAAGCTAATACATATTAGGTACTAACCGTATCCGATACCAAAAGATCTTGACACTAAATACCTCGACTACTCATATGTACCTACTTATACCTGTACATCTCTTTCTGTGGGCTTAATGCATGTCTAATCCCATTTCGGAGAAAGTCCTCTTAGGAATTTGTTGATTCACTGTGCGTCAAAATCGGGAAAGTGTCTAGTCGTCTTGTATTCTTGTTTACCTTCTCATTCTTCTATTGCGTATTTTGCGGCTAAAATAATAAGAAAATTGTCTGGAGTTAGCTCCTTATTTTTATTATGCTTTGTAAAACGCTGGCATTTATGCTATTTACCTATGTTTTGTTTTGTAATTAGGAATTATATTGGAAAAGTGTTGCTCTTCCGCCGGCTTTTATAGCGTCTGCCTAGGTAAGGGAATTTAGGCATAGCTAGAGGTAAAAACTGAAGGAAATGTACATAAAATATTTTACAACCTAGGTAGGTAGTTCATGAATATGGTTGCAGTGCACATTGCACACATGTTTATTTACACAGAAATAAGTACAAATGCCAAATGCCTTGTTCATATGTTAGGGCGCGCGGTGCTGTTACCGTGTTTAGATTTCCGGATAAAGGTACCGGAGTTTAACAAACCAGTAAAGAGGAACGGAGGATGCGGGTATGATCAGATAAAGTTCAGTTGCGGCGGCATCTCAAAAATATAACTGCAGTTAAAAGGATGAAACAACTCAAGAGTGAAACATGGTAATGGCAAGCAAGCACAGCACACAAACACATCTACTGCCTAAATCTATCGTATTACATTTAAATACTTATATACATACAGGATTCTAAGGTCTAATACCTTCTTCTGCCTCTTCAAATCTCCCTTTTCCTTCCTTGTTTGTTTTGCAAGCTCCTCTGTATAGAAATGTTCTTCCTCTTAACTAATATTTACCGCTTAGGGTATTGCACGGATGTACACGTTTATATGAAACTAAATTTTACTAAATCTATGCTTTATATACTTTTGCAGATATATCATTTTATATATGTTACTTCTCCAGTCTTGTGTAGTAGATGTACTTACTACGCTTCGCTTTGCAAAGAAATCCCTAAGAAAGTCTGAATAAAAATTTGAGTGATAAAAATGGATTGTGTTCTCTCTTTTGTAGAGCATTATACAGTTTAACTTGTGCGAGGATTTTAAAAATGCAGCCCAGTGCAGTGCATAGAGACATTTACATATTTCTTGCAGTCATATTTCCATATTTACGTCTGGGAATATTCTGAATACTATTATTATGGCTTTCCTTGTGTTATTCATTGTATGCACACTCCTAGTAGAACGTTTTCGCATTGTGCACCACGTAGCACTCACTTCTCATTCTCAGTCATAAAGTTTTGACGGAAGAGTTGGGAAGAACAAACATAGCGTGACATGACATAAGGCGATGAAGAAAAGATGCCGTCCCGCTTATATTATTGGCTTCTGACTTTCGCTCTTCATCATTAGTGCTGCAGCTGTAGCTGTATTGGCTATATCTATGATGATAGAGGTATCTACTGAAAATAATACGGTGAACGTTAACCTACTATAAACCACTACCCATATCTTACACAATATATAAGTACCTTATAATGTTTTATATAAAAAATCTTTAGTGAAGGAATTTTTTGTGTACCTTTGATGAAAAGGTATATAGGATACGATGCTATTTGTGAGCAAACAAATAAGGGTTTGTTTGGCTTCCTTTTCGTTTCCTTTACGTTAGTATCTTATCTCAAACAGGTCCATTTTTTCTATTTTTTTATTCGGAGCCAACTAGTTTGCTATGCTTCAGAGAGATAGTTGATGGGAGACCTTAGTATATAAATGCCCTGTCTTCTTTTTATGCTTCTTTAATTCAAGGCATGTGAAAAATTTGCCTTTCGGTGAAAGGTCATTACGACAAACATTAGGAAAGAAGGGAAGGGAGATGCATAGAAAGAGAAACTGTTTTTTTCCTCTTGCGATGAAATTGAACTCATTTTTCAAATGATGCTCTTCGTCTTCTCCTTAGAAAATCGTCTGCTTAGACGCAACTGCTACACGCACTATATGTTAGTACCTATCTGATTACTACTCTAAGGAGATAGATTTCGATTTTCATAAAAATGCGTATGAAATTGAAAGTTTTATTCATTTAGAGAAAGGCTAATCTTTGGCATATATTAAATGAAAATGAAATGGAAGGAAGTAGGATTTTTTGGTTAAGTACAGCTGTGAAAGGAGAAGCTTAGTATGTAAGAGAGTGAAGATGAGTTGGCTTTTAGATTACGTGCAACTGTATGTGAAAATATATATGCAAATAGGTGAATTTATCCAAGGAGGGTCGTTCACTCTTGAAAATTCATACTTTGTTTGGTAATTCGGGTGGTTAGGGAGAGAGAGGAGAGAAATGCCTTAATAGCTACTATGCATTTTACTTTCCATAAAGATGAGCTGTGGCGAAACATCGTTTGGCCTGCTCTGCCTTTTCTTTTAGCTCGTCATTCACATATAATGTGAGTTCCCTTGTTAGTTGACTTTATATATTTTATATTACAGAGTGCCTCTGCCTGGCATGTATAGGAAGCTAAGTTGAGAACAAATTATTCTTTATGGAATGATTTACGATCGACCACTTAATTTATCACCTTCTTTGCTATTCAAGCCGACATTGCGATCATATTATATTCTGTGGTTTCCTTATGGTTAACTTTCTTGTAGGCAGAGCACTCCCTTTCATTTTCCTTTCCTTCCATGGATTGTGGATGATAGCCATTCAAAGGTTTAATAGCGATAACTCTGTTCTCCATTCTTCTCTTTCTATTCAGAGTTAAGTTAAAATTGTTAGCAGTTCATACTCTGCTTCCAAGAATGTTTCAGACATTTCTATAGAACGTTTGTTTTCTCTAAGATATAAGCACTTTGCTTTTGCTCTGCCTCTGCCTTTATTCTTAGCTCCCATCCTAAAGATAAATCCACATCACATCTGTTTAAGAGTGTAAAATAAAGAAGTTCTGTTTCTATTTTCCTGCGCTCTTGTCTTTTCCATCTCCTTCTTTCCGTTTCGCGACAGAACAAACCTCAAGTTCAATGTTGTCTTTATTTTTAACCAGTAAATAACAGGCAATTTCTTCTTTTTTTTCGTTAAACCCTCCTGTACCATTTGTTTACAAGCATTTGACAAGATTTTGTGCATTGATCTTTCCTGCAAAAAACAAGACAATAAAACAAAATTGCCACTTTTACCATGTAACAAAGTTTTTATGCAAATAAATGCCGTAAAATACAACAACGATAATGAATAATAGTCAATACCCTGCTCATCACTGTATCCCATGCTCCCGAAAAAACCGGAAATTCGTAGTTTATACAAAATAGTATTTTCATATTCTTAATATGAAGTGTATTTGTGTATGCATACTTTAATTGCTCTTGGTTCTTAAAATACATGCTCAAGCTGAATGTGAATTTTATACATCTAAAACCAGGCACGTCACTACTGCTGCTTATTATTTGACGCGAAAAGTATGGACAAAGAGAAGCAGACAGTTCCTATTTATAGTCCCTAGATAAAACTGCTTTCGTATGTTCACATTCGGAGATTGATGTGTAGCACTGTATTTTTTGAAGTGGAGTTATAGTTAGTTGTACCGAGTATAAAATCGATGTACGTATACTATTTAGTAGTTTGTAGTACTACTTTGTCCATGTAGTATCTATATCTCTATGGGTATGAGTCATCATTTTGTAGCGGCTGTTGTGGAAAATATTACAGTATTTTCCGTAAAGTTAATGGATTGAAGATAGTGAGCTTGTATATTATAAGCGTATAGTAGCTACACAACTGACTGTTAACAATAAATGGTGTTGTGCAATTTACAGATGTGGCATGAGTAGATAGGTTAGGATTTTAGGATCCTGCAAAGATATATTGCATGTAACTGTCAGTGTCAATGTAGAGTAAGGACTGTAGGCCAAAGCGACACATATTTTCGTCGAATAAAAACATAGGAGATTGTAAGTTAAAGCCAGATATTAGCTTTTGAGCTTTTTATTTCCACCGTTTCAAGACGATACAGTAATGGGAACACAAGTTGACGCTCCCAAAGTCATTTTCTTTTCATTTCGAAGAGAGACGAGGGAAGAAATAAAAGAAAACAATGAAGAAACATTGAGAAACGTAAACTAACAATAAGTGCAGCACTTTTCCTCTAGCATTTCTTTGACTGGGCTCGTTAGAATGCCTCTTACGAGTTACGGTTAGTGATGCACATTATTTACGGGCAGACAAGAAGATAGGACAGCAAGACGCATGTTTCTCCACCGCATTGCATCACACAACAAAGCGTGATGTGACAGCATCAGTTATCTAGTTCCTCTTCTATTTATGTGTAAACATAGGAAGGAATAAGGATATTGTACACAACTCTCATATCATTAGGTCCATCACACTTGAATCAGACTGAAAGTTTCGTTAGTAGATGTTGAATAGAATCGCTTAGAATTTGTTAGTAGCTACAAGTTCAAGATGAAAGTGATCTATAGGAACTGGTCACGTATCCTTGCATTGTTTCTACTCAGACGTTACATACCGAAGATTAAGTCAGACTGAGAAAAGAAATATACTTAGGTTTCCCTTTAAAGATGATCGTCCTAATCAAACCAGACTGGAAACGATGTCTGAGGGAATTTTCTAGGTTATACATTATTACATTATAGGGTTAGGTTGTTAATTCGTGGGCCTTGCAGGTATTGTTTTCGACATTATCGACAACCTTGTATTACATCAACTTCAAGTCTGCAATTCATCAGTATTTACTTAACTTTCCGGTAATGCAATTTAGTGCAACGATTTCATTTAATAAGTAATTGACGAATTGATGAGCTATGATCTCATTGTAAGCACCAAAATCCTTTATAAATATTAGCAAAAGTATGCACTAACTCGACCTAGTCGAAGGAATATCGTAGATGCACTGTACATCATCGAAAATGTATCGTTCTGTTTGTAGACTTTTGTAGATATTGTTTTAACTAGTTTTGGCAACTCGCTTTTTGCATTTATTTATATGTAAGAAAGTTCATTACTAGATATTTTCAGTATCCATTCACAGAAATGTGCATGTGTGTACCGCGTAGGAGAGATTATCAGAGTTTGTCTAAATGTGTATAAAATATGTGTACTTGTGAATATGTTGTATGGGCAAGTACTATGTATTCTCGTGTGCGACTGTTGTGTCTGTATGTGCATGTCTGCAGTGCTATCTCTGTCGGTGAGTCATAGCCAATGGGGGTACGGGGTCTAAGTTTGCTCACAATCAGTTGCCAATGATAATCTAAAAGTGGTTTTTGGTTTGCTGCTGGATGTCTTTGGTCTCTTGACTTGACTTTCTGGCCTTGCTTGCTTGCTTGTCATTAAAGCATATCTAGATAGTGAAGTGGAAGCTGCAGGAAGGCACAACGGTCATACCCTACGTATTCTATCTTCCATCTCAAATCGGCAATGATATAGTATAGTGTGTGACTATACTTTTATGCATTAGGGAGTCGAATTTGGTTCGGTGAATTTTCCCTAAATTGAAATGGGGTTTCACTCAATGTCACAAAACTAAGCGTGCAATTAAGGTTGACACTTGAGGAGGAAATGGAAAAATTAAGACTGTGGGGAATGGGCATGAAGAGGAGTCGGAATAGAAAATGAGATAGAATGCAGAATGCAATTCTCTTAGTTTGGTGCATTATGGACAAATAGTTTTTCCGCATCTGTAGAGTCATAGGGCAGGGCCAGGAGAAGGGCAAATACTTTTCTCCGCATGTTTAAGGTTAAGGCTATTTGTAAAAGTTTTGTGAAATTCCTTGGTGTGTATCATGGGCATATTGAAGTGCTTTTGTGTACTTACTTGACATTAGTAAATAAATTGTGTAGGGTGATGTGGAAGTATTTTTGGGCTTTGGGAATGACTGAGACTTCCGCTAATGCAACCAGAGTGGAATTATCTTAACAGAGACTGAGTGTTAGCCTTAGTAAAGCAAACCATAATATTCTTAGAAAATAAAGCACCCTTGGTCATGCCATGCCATGCCACAAAAACCAAACTGACGCATCTGATATGTGTAACTTTCTTCTCCTTACATTGTATTAACTATACATACGTTATTAGTACTTAGAGAGAGTATACTATAGCATTCAGGCTGAAGTTCTAGCTTAAGTTAGTGCATTGTATGGGGTGTCATAATATGTATTGCTCGGTATTGCATACCTATGTTATGTGTTAAAGCAAAATGCATCATGAATTTCTGAGCAGTATTAGTTACAGGGTGTCTGAATGAATACGCATACATAAATCATTTAGCTCTTAGCTCCTATACTATTTTTCTTTAGTACAAATACATATACAATTGCATATATATTTTATATTTTTAGTTCTGTGCTCTTAATGTCTAATAGATAGGAGGGAAGAGGGTGAATGAATGCTTGCGGAAGATAGTGAATAGTTAAATAGAATTCGGGGAGCATGTTAGGTATGAATGGTGTCTGGTTTGATCTGGTCGAAAAGCAAAATGCAAGAGAAGTTAAAGTAAAAGCAAAGTTACCCAAAGAATGGGATGAATGACTTGACAAAATGGAGCAAAAGCTGAAGTTGAGTGATTTGACTACGTAAGAATACTTTGTTATGAAGAAGTACTTTTTCCTTCCCTCCTACAGACACTCTAATGTATTCTACTGCAATCGTATAGAAAGTGTAGATAGACTATGCAATGGAAGTTATAAGTTAAATTACAGAGTTATAGTGGCAAGGAAGAAATGGGGACGGGAGTAAAAGTTAGAAAGAGAAGAGATGAGAAAAAGAAGGATGTCACACATTAAAGGGACGATTTCTCTGTAATTTCATTTCATACTTCCTCACTTACCATTTCACAGTCAACTTACTTGTACCACTCAAACCTCCTTTGCTAACATTTGCATGATATCGAAATATTACAGTGCTACTATTCAGAAGAACTTATAGTTCAAAGTATTATATATATAACTTATAGTAGGTTGGTAGTATAGCCATCTTTAGTGGTTGATTGCGTCAAGAAATCATTTTCTGTGGAAGCAAATGAAACCAGAAGAGAGGAAGGCGAACCAAAAGCAAAGCACTTCTTTCTGGTGTGTAGTAGTAGTGCCTTGCGGTCATTAACCAACTATCGTTCCAGCATTCTGATTTTAATGGAACTCATTTTGTTCATTGCATAAGACTGCATTGACTGACAAGTCAGCTCAAACTAGAGCTTAACGGCAACTCAAATGAG
Organism: Tomocerus nigrus; assembly: GCA_019776505.1. Classification (NCBI taxonomy): domain Eukaryota; kingdom Metazoa; phylum Arthropoda; class Collembola; order Entomobryomorpha; family Tomoceridae; genus Tomocerus; species Tomocerus nigrus. The sequence goes on from JABASI010000659.1 coordinate 14,147, forward strand.
AAAAGATTCTCCCAAATGTTTTTCTAGAGTTGTTGCTCTTGGCTTTATCGTTATCTTACGTTTCAGTCGTTACACTTATTTCCATTTATGTTTTATTCTGTGCTTTACATACATTCACCACTCAAACCCACCCATCTCATTACTTTTCATACTGTTCACTAAGAATCATAATTACACCGTTAAACTCCGCAGTTAAGCCTAAACACATCCATTTCCTTTGGCATACATAAAACAAAGCTGATTTATAAAAATCTCTTACTATCTGTAGAATGTTGATGGATAGATCTATCTGTCAGCATTGAAATACATGGATGACATTTCCTCCGAGCCATGAATACATAATATAGGTATGTACGTATACAAATACATGTGTGTAGCTTTGCAAATCGGTAGTATAGAAATTAATTCCTCTGCGTTAGACATCAGATTATTCAGCTTTCAATAATTTTGTTAGGTTTGTTTCATCATGTATACTTGTCAGGAACAACGGACCCCTTTGGTGGCGAATTTTAGCCTTTGAATTGAATTGAAATGAAGCATATAATGATTATTATTTTAGCTTTATTAAATGTTGTTAAGAGGCAAATGAAGCTGCCATCGGGAGATTGAGGTGGAGTAATTAAATCCTTTAAGTGATTTGACAGGTTTGTGTCACGACCTTGAACTCGCATTTATGTGTTTTTACTTTGTAATTAAACTAAATGATATGTTTCACATGTGTAGCTGTGTATATGTAATTTATTAAATATTTTTACCATTCAAAACTTTGCTAAGAAGAAAGCCCTTGGAAATGGTGGATAGTGTTCAGACACATGCTGTATAATTGAGTAGGTCATTTGCCTAAAGATTTCATGCAAAATATCTGAAATTAAATTATTTGTCCAAGAAATTGAACTTTATAGTTGCACGTAGTTTATACTCTAGGGAGAAATAGAAGACTATATAATACAGTAAAATATGTATTCTCTTTTGCATAATATTTACATTAAGTCAACTTACAAGTGTTCCTAGGGGAGGAAATTTTAATGTTTGCTGATAATTTCTAGAAGACATATTTTTAGCAATGACAAGGGATCTCTCTGTCTCTGATTGTGATTATTATGATTATTGTTACGATAGGACGTTTCATTTCGAGTCATAGAATAGAAATCTGCTTTGTGTTTCTCCTGGGATCTTTTTCCAGCAGCTAATGTTCTCTGTGTGCTCATACATTCTGTGAAATGGGTTAGTCTTCTGTATAGTGCAATACTGGCATGGCCATGTCTTAAAATACTCACTAACGCACTCAGATTAAGTTGCGTGTTCTTCCTTTGCCCCTGGCAGCTATGTATCTGTATTGTAAACTGAAGAAAAAGGAACTAACTAACTAACTATTTAATGAGCTTAACGTAACTGTAGTAGTTGAGTGTGGTGCAGATGAAAAGACGGATATATGAAGGACATACAAATGTGTCATGGCAAGGAAGCAAGGTTCTGACTCTGACAATGACTCACAAAATCCATTTCATCTATTTATATACCTTAATGCGTTATATGCATTCGTATTTGAGAGTTTATACCTTTTCACTAGTATGATATGCCCATAGGTCGTATACGCATCATTATATTACTGATATTATGCCTTTCCCCTACAATTAAAATTACCTTGAGGCAAACATTTGTAGTTTCTGCTTGAATTGAATTTTAGTCTCTCTAGTTATTACGGTACTGCCATCCTTTCCTCTCCCTTCTTCCTTCTTTTAACTGCGTCGACATTAGACTTGCACTGATTGTAAGTTTTAACTAACGAAATTATACGCATCATCATCATGATGAATTCCTCACTGCAACACCCGGGTTTAACATTAACTAATAAACGCCCAGTCGCCCAACTACTTATTTTAATCCTGATGATAAACCTACTAAATATTCAAAGCTTTCTCCTCCCTTTCATAAACATTTTCATTAATGAAATTTTTTAGCTTGTGATGCTACACTGCTTTAAATTACTTAATCTAATTAATACAATGCTAACGTAAAGAAGGAATTATGTTGTTTTAGATTTCAGATATGCTAATAAGAATCCTCTTTCTGACGATGATATTATTCTGTGAGCCTTTTTAATAATGAAATTTATTGTAGTGACATAACTTCTGCTTCTCCGAAATTCTAAAGACGTACATTATAGTATAATCCATCTTTATCAAATGAATACCTACTGTATATCCATAGAAAATGCGTGGGTGCTAGTCTCGTATATATGACGTAGTTTTACTATGTGCAAATATACATCTTATATGACTATGTAATAGTACATAGCACTAAAGTATATGCTATAGGAGTCTACTAATTATTCTAGCCATATAGACAGTATAATATAGTATGGTATTTTGGTTTATATAGTTAAATAGATGAGATCCTACTAAAATCGGGTAGAACAGTCGAGAGAGAGAGAGAGATGTTTTTACCTTTACTTATTGCATCAGAGCTGAGTATTTAAGTCTTGGCTTAAGCTCATCTTCTTGTTTGATAGTTGGAAGAAGGGAAGGTAGTAGATATGTGATGCTACCCCTACTCCGTAAGTCAGGTTTAGCTTGAGGTGAAAATGAAAATACGAGCTTGAGCCTTGAGCCAGTAGTAAAATATTCACGTCGCATTTCATCCCAAGGAAAATTTGGGAAGAGAAAGCAGTGAAAATGGAGGCAGTGAAGCCAATGCAGGGCACACCACGTCGTTATTAATGTGGTGTGGTGATTCAAAGAGCCATTATCGCCTTCAGTTCTCTAGCTACGAGACAAGTGCAAGGCTCAGCCTCAGCTCGGCTATTACTTTGTATCTTCTGTTCAATTTCAGTTCTATGTAGTGTTCCTTTACTAAACTGCATTATCGATAATATTATGAGCTCTAATGCTAATTTTAATTCTTTTTCCGCTCCCCTTTCTCCTCCATCTGTGGTTCGGTTGCTTCCGAATCGAACTTGCTATTATATTCTCCGCTTAACTATGGAACTAAGAAATTCGATCTAGTCCAATCCCAACCAATTCTCAATCAGCTTTCCACCATTTCCGCCCTGGTTAACAATAAACTTCTGTGTAAGCCGAGCCAAAGTAAAGTACTATGTTGCCGATACCAGAGCCGACTAGTAAGCCATCGAGATAAAGAAGAAAGCGTATTGCGCTACCATTTCAGATCATGCTTCTTGTCTTTCACTGAATGAGTAGGTAGCTTATTACATAATACATCTATTACAACCTACAGATAATGTTATGTAGTACTTCCGATTAGCGCTTCTATATAGTCGGCATTCTGTGGGAACTGCATATCTTCTATTGTCTCTCCATATAATAGCTCTAGTACTAAAGATAATTTTGGCCACGATAACTTTAGACCTTAGACCTATTGCTGTTATAAATGTGGCATTCTGTGTGTTCATTTTCTAATTCGAGACTAAATCGATTTATTCATTGGCCATCACGCTTTCATTTCCATTAGCACTAGTAAAATGCAGAATACTGCAATGTTCGATGGGATTATTAAAACATTTTAATGCTATATAGCGTGTTATTATGTATCTTTCTGTCTAAATATCATTAATCCTATAGTATCATGGTGTATATAGGTACGAATGCTTTGTATTGCATACTGTTTCGTTTAGGTAGCAGGATGGTAGTCGATAGTATCGATAGCTGTATACGACGTAGTGACTAGTGAACAACCGAGCCGATTAGACAAGAATGTAATTAAAGATTGTGCTCTCAATTTATTGGACGTTTCGCCGTCTCTTTCCCTTTTCCTCGCTTTTACTGCTTTCGACTTGCGTTATGCGTTTCTCGACGAACTAAAGTTGTGCTACAATAATGGGCATGCTGTAATGTAATGAAAATGCTACGTTCATAGTTCATAGTAATTCATAGTTCACATCTTCTTCATTCTCTCTCATCCTTTCCTTTGAAACCTGATACGCTAAATATGTTACCCAGTTGAACACCTAATTGGAAGATTCGACTTCTCTTAGTAGTTATCTTTGCCAAAATGTGATATCTGCAAAACAAGGATTTTTCTATTACGTCTATAAATAACAATTATCTTTCATCATATCTTTACGGTTTCCTAATCTACTTATCATCAAAATCGTCAAGTCATTGCGCATTGATTTCATGAAAACTAAAGTATATTATGCTAATTATAGCCAGTACATCAGTCAATACTAATTCTATTAATAATGCAGCTATGATGGCTTATAGTAAAGAAGTTATGCTTACGACAGTACCTACAGATAGTTTATTTTACATGTGCCACTAAAAATAAGGTCATCATGAGAAAGTGAGACATTGCATTAATATTTTGTCTGTCGTAGTCGTTTAAAATTTTAATAAGAATGGAAGTTGATTTAGGAATACGTCAGCAAAGTGTCGTAAAATGTAGGGAACATTAATGTCGGAAGAGAAATGCAGTTCAATTCTCTTGCTCATTGACAGACGAAGGAAATGAAAAGAGGAATAAAGTAACACGTATCTGTAATCTGGTAAAGTAGCTACTAAAGTGCATGACTGTTAAAGTCTGAACAGAGAAAGACAAGTAAGTATAAAATAGAAGTAGAATTTGCTTTGCAGTAATGGGAGGCAGGAGTAGAGGCTGGCTGACGTGAAGACGAGCTTCTCTTCATAATGTGGCATCTGCAGGGGGTATTAATTCCATTTAGCAAATTTTGCAGTGGAGGATGGAAACCCAAGGGTGTTACGTACGTACGTTACCTATTCCTCTCCTTCTTACTCTCTCTCTCTCTCTCTCTGTAATTTTCTATAGCTTTTCCTTAGTTCCACGTTCCTAAACTCTTGCTTTCTACATTTCATATAGAGAGAAAATTATATTTGTAACTTGCAGTGCTCTGTAAATGTATAAGTCTATATAATGGATATAGAGCGTTGAGATGCTTTGTAACTAATAATAGGATAGTGCTTTGCAATATGTGCTAACTAGGAATATAAACAACATCTTTTATGGTTTCTGGTGTGAGGAGAGAGAGCTGCGAGAGACTTTCTCTATTCTGTTTGTCATTACATACATACGTAAGTAGCAGTTATGAGCCGTAGCTGTGCCTTTTCATTATTCTTATATCTTTCAAATGTCTATGGCTACTTTTAAGTTTTAATGTGCCTAGTTTGCTTGTGTCGGTTGGGAGCTGACGAGAGGAGCAGTGCTCTTTATTTCATTAGTTATGGTCTGCTTTCTCTTGCCGTGTAGTGCTGTAGTTTAGATATCCTTTCTTTCCTCCTCGGCTCCTGCGGTATAAATGGAAAAAGTGAGGTTAATCACCAAAGTTGTATGTAGGCCATCCAACTCGGTTCTTGCTCTTATTAGCCTTTGAGCTAATTATGCCTCCTAGTTTTCCCAGAGTTGATAATTAAGTTTCTTGTTTTTTGCATCCACTACTCTTCCTACTCCATATTTCATACTCTTAGATGTGTGCAAAGAAGTATGAAAAACACATTTTTATTTCAAGATTACATTTACATACACTACACTTTTAGAGTCATTGTATGTGAAAATTTATGTAGTGTTTAGTGACTTTAAATATCCTTTCCACCAACAAACATAGATAGGTAGCTATGTGCGCACTAAGATTTATGATTTGCTAGCCTGCATTAAAATCTACAGCTACAAGTCATCAAAACTTTTGTGCTGCCTATCTACCATAAATTCAGTGAAGAAACTGGGAGAATGAATGAAAAAAGTTCATAATAATGACCTTGTATGTAACTTTATTAGGAAACTCTCTCCGCTCATCTTTCCCTCATTAGTCCATCATGTTTTTCTGAAAAACAGGGTTAAACAAACAAAAACATTGTCAAACACGCAGTCAGTATTGGTGTTAATTACTTTTAGAACCATATACCAAAAAACAGAGAGATTGATGATTAGTAAACTGTCTTTCTTTCCTGTTCATCTTTTCAATGATTTCTAGGAAATTTGAAAGAGAAATACCAGAGTAGGGTTTGGTTGTTGACGTTTTTACTACTGCACTTCATTTTAGCTGCTACAGTATATCCTACTAAATTAGTATGTTAGTTAGCACTCCACACGTGTACTACTGTTTGTTAGTTTTGTATGAGTCATCTACATTACATCCTGCTTCCTTCTACTCCCTTACACTTTCAATAGTCTTCATTGAAACTGTCAAACTGAACAATGGGGTAACGAGACCATTTAGAATCCTATACGTTCTATTTTGCTATATCTCGAGATTTATAGGCTTCCATATCCCATGATGTCTCATATGTGATAATGTGATGTAAACAGAAAATATTTGTAGTATGTAGTAAATAGTAGTAAACAGTATTCATAGTATGTAGTAAATATTTGTAGATGTATTATTACAGATTATATAAGTAGATGTGCTTAAATGAAATGTACTTCTATGTGAATTCATTTGGTTTCTGTTACTGTGAACTTCTCTTTGTATTTCTATTTACATTAGGTACCTACATAAAGTTACATAATGTCTAGTAACTATATGATGTGAGTATATGACTGATTAAAAGTCTTTTTATGTCGTATAATGGTATATAATAGGAACTCTATAGCCATAGACTAATTGGAATTATTTGATCTAGTTTGTTTGTTAGTTCAGTTAGACTTTCATTGTGATTGTGACTTGTTTAGTGTGAACGGGCATAGGTCTCGAATTCCTGGGAAAATTTCAATGCGACGATAGCTCTCAATTATCCATTATCCTAACAACTCCTGCTCATATTTCCTCATTAAAACTTTGTGCATTGAATATGAGCTGACAACTGTCATCACTTTCAACTCTCATATTATTTCTTCTCAAATACGCGCTGCGACGCAGAACGCAGAGTTAGGAAGTGGGGGCAAATGAGGTTGAATAAGGATTTGGCCTTTCAAGCCGTGACTTTAATTTTGTGACGGAAAGTAGCAACACTTCCATATCCATCTATTTACCGGTTTTGTTAGTTAATGAAAGAACCCCATCCTCCTCCCTGCTTTTTAAGCTTCTTGCATTTACATTTTAAATTACTTTCGTTCATTCGACTTAGTGGCTAAAGTTCATTCATTCATTCAATATTGATTAGACAGACAAATTGAAGTTATCAGCCTTTTCTTTTGCATTTGTAGCCATATATAAATATGCACGTCTATGCATAATATCTGTAATGTATATTTGTAGTTGAACATTATTCATTTTTGGGCAATGAACTATATTTATAGTCAGTCTATCTTCATTAAAAGTTAAATATGTGTAATCTATGGATGCTTTATGTTCACAAATTCCCATTAGAGATTAAGTGACGTTTGTAGACTGACTGGGGACTTTTACTATCATTTTTATCTTGTGGCATACATAGATATTATTCTGTGAGTGCAATTTAAATATCTGTGCTATTTATCATTGGTAATGTGTTTTCATTAGGTAAATAAGTATTTATATCAGTTAAAAGCATCTTCAGTGTACGAATGAAAGAGCCATTAAATTATTCCCATTTAAAATTTTAGACAAAATTATAACCGACAATAAACGTTTCATATACTATTTTTTAGGGAAGAGGAATTCTTCTAGATTGTAACAAAACGCATTGGTCTTGGTAACTGACAGTAATTTATACTAGGTATTTTTGTACTGGCGCACGGCATGGCACTGATAGACAAGCCATTAATCCAAAATCATAAATATACATTATACATACATAAATTAACTACAAAAGTACGAACTATATAAACGAAACTCATAATGTAGATTCTAAATGGATCTGGTTCTCCAGGAAGAAAAAAAATGTATGTACTTATGAGAAATGTGCCAAGAATTTATGTCACTAAGTCCATTTTTGTAAACTTATTTTAAGCATGATTAATTATTACATAGTATTAATAAGAAACGCGTTTGAGTAGTTTTTAAAGTTTTTTACACGATTTTTCTGAAATAATAGTAAATGTATGATGAATGAGCAACGGTAGTCTTATCGCTGTTATGTTGACTTTTACCAACGTAAGTAAGTAGGGTATAGAGATTACAAGAAAGCTCATGTCATTGTTTTTGGGAACCACAAGTGGGAAATAAAGGGTTGTAACTTTTAATACATTTCACTATAATGATTCTTGCAGCCTTTAAAAACGATGAAACTCCCAGTTGCGTAGATTTGAAAGTTGTTCTTCACGGTGAAGAATGGTTATGTGTTTTACTTTTATATACAAGAATCAGTACTAGATTTTGCTTGAATGAAGTCTGTTTCAAGCCATAATTATAATAAGTGGATAGTAGTAGTGATAATGTTCTACCTTCCAAGAAGCATTTATTACTTTGAACTCTGCTATTGCTTTTACAATTGCCAATTGTATTGTCACGATGGGTAATCGGGTATGTTCTTTTTGGTGATAATTGTCTTGGGTTGATTGCCTTTTTGTATGTTTGTGAGATGGTTTTAGCCGGTTGAGTGATAAGCATTTGAAAGAATTGCATAGCATCATAGAATGAAGTAGAGGCTTGATTGTTTTGTCGCTTTAGTGGTTGACAGTAAAATAGAATTGGAAAACAAATAAAGGGAAAGATTATAAAGAAGAAGAAAGACTGTGAGGAGTCGACTTTGTAGTATCTGGACTGAAGAATCATTGACATTAGAGAGGAAGAAGAGTAGGGAATTGTGAAGTGCTCTTATTAGTTGAGAAAAGAAAGGGAAGTAGCTATAATGATGTGATGATGGTATTTGTTTCCAGATTGGCATCAAACGAATGGCTGTACAAATGAGGCAACAGTGACAAGGCAGCTGTCTGTGTCAAGTGATTCGAAACTGCTGGATGAACCAACATTAGCTGCGGAAGAAGTGTCGCAAGTGATCTTACGACAAAAGAGACCTCCACGACCCAAGTCAGAAGTTTTCCTATCGAAAGATCAGCGACGGTCCAAAAGATATTCGGCTTTTGGGGTGAGTTCACTTTCTTTTCTTGTTTGCTCCTATTTATAGTGCACTGTCAAAAGTTTCTTTAATATCAGGTACTGTGTACACAATCGGCGGGAGACAAAAGACGAGCGTAGGAGGGGTCCTCAAAGAATAGGACTTACGACTATATATTTTTTCTATTTCCGTGTAAATGTGGAAGAAGGTCCTTTCCCTCTTAAATTCTAATCCACTTTCACCTACATGGAACTTTATAGTGTATAAACATTATTCTAAGCGTTTACTATTCTAGTCAACACCATTAGCCCCTCCATTTCTTTTCTAGTCAATGAAACTCTTGTTTGTTCCTTTGAATCGGTAAAACTCAATACGGCTTAGGATTACTAGGTAAAATGTAGCCGACTGTCTCTCTCCTGACTTTCTCCAGATATCAGTTTAGTTCATTTCAGTGTGTTAAGTCAAAGGCTGTTGGAAAGAAAGGAGATGGTCGGTCGAGGGGGTTTAAAGACTCTTCTCTCCAGTTGACTTGACTTTAGTTGGGGAAAGTGCAGTTGTATTTCTATTTCTATTGCACTGCACTTGAGTTGAGCTGCTTGCAGATCAGATCAGAGGATGTCGATGCTGATGGCCATGGTATTACTACCATTACTCTGACTAGAACTGCACTACAACTACACACATGAGTATTACTATGTATAATATTACTCTCCCTCACATCACAACCGTTCTCTCCGCCTTCTCAGAAAGGAATCTCATAAAACGGTTCGCAGCTCTCGCGGTCATTGACACGTTCTCTCCATTATCTACCTACTGCAACTATTTTGTATGTAGACAACGAAGAAGAAAGGAAGAGACCAAGTCTCTAAGTTGACTACTCGGCTTTTTCGCCTGGTACTTTCATCCATCCGACACTCATTTTCTAGTCTGAATCTGAACTGAACACAATTTGCTTTTTTCTCTACACTTTATTTGACTTTCTCTAACTTTCCCTCTTCCTTTAATATTTGCAATCTCCTTTGCTAGAGACAAATAAAACTTTTTCCTTCTCTTTTTCCCGATTTCCTTCTACATGCATCTATAGCATTGCAATTTACAATATTACTACAATGCTTTCAATACTATGTGTGTCTAGTGTTCTTTGATGAAATTCGATTTCGCCCGACATTTACATTAGACTTGTTTTCTAGAGTAATTCGAGGAAAGGGAGTTGCTGTATTTACAACATAAATATATTTATAGGTTAGCTACGCATTTTGTTTGCATCCGGAATTCGGAAACGTATACTTAACTACAGTAGTATGTAGTATTGTCATTTCGTTTTGATTACCGTGACGCTTCGGGCTTTTTCCAAGTCCTTGGCTCTGCCTCGTGTCTCTAACTAAATTCTACAGTCGCCGTAGTTTAGTGAGCTAAAGTACCTACTACTGGGAGGTAAATATCCGGCTGTCCTCTTGTTTCTCTCTCTTGCTCTTGTGCTCTAGGACAACTAATTACTCAAAGGTTCCATTAATAATCCCCAGTGAAGAATGAAAGAGAGCTAGAGGAGTTTCTGCTCCCGGAACAAATGACGTTTCAGATGTTTTTACGGGACATGCCCATGCCACACTTCTTGTTTTGTCACTGCAATCCCAGCTCGTTACATTGCTACAGGTAAAACTAGGCAACACAAATAAATCTATAGATATAAGTATTAGCTATCTATACAGTAGAGTGCTCTATAGAATATTACAGGATTATATATACAGATAATACAAGAGGAAGCTGAATTTATATAATTGTTAGCTCTGTGGCTGTGACAGCACATCGATCCTAATGTACTCGATCTTTGCTGGCTGCACAAAACTAATGAGTGGAGCAGAAATACGGAATTCAGAGGTCAATTAGCCGTGAAGCCGTAGGTAGGAACTCCACAGACCTTACAACGACCTTTAACCAACCAATATATACAGGATGAAATGTTATGTAATCATTCATAACTTACATAACGGTTTTCAGTGTAGTCTGCTTACAGCACACAGTGTATACATTGTACCTTTGTCCTTTGTACAATTTTATCTATTGAATATAGTTACGAGAACGTATTCTCTGGTGCGTTTGTGTATTTGTACAGATAGCACAGACCGTTTGTGTATCTCTTTTTGTCTGAAATGTAGAGCACTCCATTTGCATACGAATAGACATAATTTATTTCCTTGCTTTGTACGAGGAGTTCGCACTTGGTAGCACAAATTTTGACTTTGTAAGCTATACACATATATCTAGGTTATTTTGTGTTAATGGTACACAACTTATATATTGGCAAGAGTAGTAGTACAGAGTACAGAGGTGTCTTTTTATGTTTTTACTTTCCGGCTATATTCTTCTGTGTATAGTAAGTGTATATTTGTTCTGTTTCTACTGATGCATCATTTCCTCTTGGGCTTTTGGAGTGGAAAGCTACATATGTACATACCTTTGTAAGTATGTCTAAGAAAGAAATGAATACAGTTCTTTGCAATGTCATAAGCACCAACACGAGTATGAAGCTTCGGTACTTTATTTTATAGGAATGTAACGCTTGGATGGAGAACAATGTCATAAGTAGCGATAGAAGCAAAGAAACAAACGGAGAGACCGTTAAACCTCGGATATCAGGAGTAAACACTATAGCTTCCTATACTTCAGCATTAAATGGATCATTTGTGCACCGATTTTTTTTGAAAGCGAATTTAGTCCTTGGTGACATGCCTCATTTGTCGCACATGTTACACCCGAAAATTTTTATTAGTCTGCAAAGCATTACTCCTACTTACTCAGACCAGATTTGCTTTTCCTCCTTCCTTTTTCCTCTTCTTTCTCACACCACCAACCAAATCATCATAGTTTCGGGCATATGTCATAGTCGAGAAAATGCCAACGTAAAGAAGATACAAGGAAATGAATGAAATCAAAAACTAACCTACTAATGAGTTATTAATATTAATGATTTTATCAATAGAATTTGGATACGTCGTAATCATCTGGTCAAACATGGACATTGACTTTTAATACTTTAAATGACAATATTATTTGAATTTCGATTTACTGTGAAGTGAAATTGGTTGCCCACTGTCTCAGTTCCTAAATATTATTTTTCTATTCGTTGTTTTGAGAAATTATGGTATATGTAAATGCACATTTTGCTTCTGTTGTTGCCAATTCGACTATGACGAATGGTATCATGTTATATTTAGTACCGAGGGTAGAGGCAGCCTCCAGACCCAGGGAGCAGAATCTAGAAGAGATACCTAACTAAATCCGTGTTACTTGAGCTTATAGCAAACGGTTAGGTCAGAGAGATATGTATATGTTGCTAGTTGCTACCATGTAAGTGTATCAAAACGAAGTGTAAAAGTGCGTACTTGAGCGTGTGTGTGCGTGAGACATTACTCTAAGGAGTGAATGTACAGTTAGTATGATGAAAAAGTTAAAGGTCTTGTCCTTTCGGGTTATAGCACCAGACTACATACTGTAGCTATTTTCTTCTGTGACACTTCTACTTTCTTCCGGTGTGGATTTCTCCAAGTCTATTTAGTCAAAGAATGAAATTAAGTGTCGTCCCCAAAATGCGTTGACGTAAAGTCCAAAGATTAACGTCGTAGTAAGTTTGAGCTGAACGCGAAGTGTCGTTCCTATGTAATGTTATAGAAATACGCTTTTAGGATTCTGACTCTGACTTAGCCATAATTTTTGTGGCTTTCTCCAACATTTACGTTCCCTATCTCTTCTTCTGTCTTAGTATACTAACCATATCTGTCGATTTTTTTTATATGGACTGAGGACCGATCAAAGCGAGTCGTTAACTAAGAAAGAGAGAGTGAACTGAAAGAATCACCCTCGGGCATTTAACGTTGATTGAGTTTTGCCAGTGTACGTATAGCAATACCGAGCCAACTACATGTGTTTCTTCCTTTGAAACAGAAAACTTGCTTTAGTAGTGCAATGTGGGAGAGCATTTAAGTACATAAATTTCTATGAGTTTCGTCTGCCGTAGTGTCTTCTTATAGATCTGTGGCTAAATCTAATAAATGAGAGCGTATAGAGAAAGTGGCGAAAGAAAAACTCGGAATGTGTCATAAATGTTACATTATGATAGCCATTAAAAATTTGTGGAATGTCAGAGTGAGCCATTTAATCGAATACGGATTGTGGAAGGAAGGAAGACAGCCATTTATTATTGTGTCGCTGCGTTGCCCAGCAAAGTCCTCAATCATTCCTGGAAATTCCAGTGAAAATGATTGCTTTCTCTTGACTGTGCTACAAGGTGTTTATATTTCCATTTATTTTTCTACGGTTTGTGTTCTAACTTGCACTTTTATAATAACTGCTTATATTGGTTTTTGGTCGTTAATGGTGTGATTAAAAAACGGCCAGTCAGTAGTACAATGAAGTTAAACATTAAGAATTCTTCGATTTAAAGGTTTTAGAAAGCATAAATAACCGGCCACTTCGTGTGTAATTATAATTCTTTGCATAATTTAGTGTGTATTAAAGGTTGCAGGTCAGTCGTAGTCTCGTACTAGTGTATTAATGTGGCAAATCCGTTTCTTCATTTGTGTAGTCGTCTTGAAATGAAATTTTATATTGCGTTATAAATTCCTTTTGTGGGCTATTTTGAAAATTCCATCAATTGCATGTGGAAGAGGTTTTCAAAGGGAATAAAGGAAGGGACATTAAGGTTTTAGTTCTCCTTTATTTCTTGGCAAAGTTCTTGGTAGTTCTAATAGTTCCTCAGAGTTGTTGTAGAAGGTTTTGTGAAATGCAACGGATTGTTGTACATTAAAATGTTAGATACGTATGGCGAAGGCAAACATCTGTAGCTGTCGAGCTGGAAGGATTCTAAAAATGAAATCAAACCAGAAATAGAGTATTGCTAGAGTGTGGTTAATGTCTCTCTCTCTGTCGTCAATGGTACTAAAGCCAACTAGCCATAGCTGATATGACAGTCATGCATTGCCTCTATTATCAATCACAAAGAAGAAATAGGGATACCTAGATGATAGATGCTAAGAAAAGAAGCTTTAGTTATTGGAGAAAGTCAGAAAGTCATTTCGTTGAAATGATAAGATTCATATCCTGGAATAGTATAAATGTATGTGTTGTTAGTATGTTCTATATATCGACAGTTGAGTTTTGTATTTGTGCGTTGGATTGGAGCCTGCGTAAATGCTAGAGTTAAGTTTTTGTCGGCTATTCGTTTGGATTTTGGGTGGTGGGGGGAACGTAGTAAAATTTGACTTGAGTTAAGTGATAGGCCATCACTTTTGTCTTGAATCTACCTTGGCCCAGCTGTTGTGTGTTGTGCACGAGTGGAAATTGCCTGTGAAAATGCTGTCAGATTTGGTATCTTTAGTATGGGAGTTGACATTCGAATCAGAGGAAAATCAAATCAGTTTTGTTACTATGCAAAGGAGGAGAGTCGTAAATGACGTGCTCTTAAAATTCAATTTATGTATAAGCTGTGTATTTTATGCGGAGGCTCGTCCGGAGAGGGCACGTGTTTAGGCATTGCCTGTTGTCTCTGGGTGTCTTACTTTTACGGTGTGTGGCAAAGTACTTTAGGTACTTTAGTCATCATAGCTCAAGGTACGCTCACTCTGTGTACTGTTTGTGTACATTAGGAAAGTTCATTTCTCTGTAGATGTGCTCCGAGCTCATTTAAAAGAGTCGGCTCTCTAGGGACACTAGCAATTCACTAGAAGAAAAAGGTACTGCACGTAGATTGGTCGAGAAGAGTAGGAAATTTTGTTTTTAAGCTAAAGCTTAGTTGTTCGTATACTTATATGCATAAAAGAGCCTTTACTACCTATTCGTACCTTTTGCTTACAAAGACAGAAAGACAAAAGATGACTAGAGCCTGGGAGACTACTTTACTTTCCATTTAAGTCTACATGGACAGAGAAAGGTTTTGTGACGTGAAATGACGTTTACTCTCTGCTAGAAACAATGCAATGAGTGAAGCTTATTTGAGTTTATAAATAAATACGCAAGTGCACTCCAAGCGGTCGATGTGGTTTGACGTAATTCGATTTTAGGTATACAATATGGAAAAAAACTGGATGTAGATATAGTACGAACGAAGAAGGATAGAAGGGAGTCAAAGTCAAGGCAGCCATTGAGACTGAAGAGGATAATTATTTTTGGTAGCCAAGAACAGTCGTAGCAGAGCTAGCAATATTGTTGCAATCTAGATAATTAGATTTTGTTGTGTAGTTAAGCTTATCTTGGTTGTTCAGAACGGGAATGTAAATAAGAGTGACAAGGAGAGAGATGCTGAGTGAGAGAGGTTGGATATTCTGAGAATTTATATAGAGGAAGTGAAGAAGGGAAGGTTGTAGTTTTGTTTATTTGGGCTCATGTGTTCCAGGATTATGAATGAGGCAATTTGATGAGTTTTGGTGTTTGGTTTGGCTTTAGAGTGCTGATTGTATGATCTTGTTCTCTGTTTATATAGTAGTTAGGTGCAGGGTGCAATTTTGTAGTGATGCTTTTTTATTCCCAAGATGATGTGGGAAGAATGGTGGAGAAGAAAGAAAGCTGGAGAAAGTGTGTTGGAATGAATTGGGATGGAGGAAGGAGAAAGGGCGGAAGAGTCCCACTCTGATTTCTTTTGTTGTTCGAGATGGAGAAGTCAGTTATAGGAGGTGATGGGAGTTTGTGTGGAGATAGTGCCCTTATGTAAGTAAGTATATAGGGAGAGAGATGTAGAAACTAGTGGTAGAAAAGACTCATTTGGTCCAGATTTGTTCTATCTTGTGCTTGTGCATTACTCTTCCTCTCTTTGTTTGTGTCTCTCCTCTCGTTCACTTTCTCCATCTTCCTCTTCTAATATAGAATTGTCCCCTTTGAATAATTTATTTGTGTAACGCAACGGAGAAAGTAGAAGAGAGAAGTCTAGGAAGTGCACTCCTACTCGGCTAAGTTACGTACATATTTCTATGTTGTGTGCAGAGAGAGAGTTTTCTATCTAAGGAAAACATTAGTTTGGCTAGGAGGATTCTTCGTTACTTACGTAGAAGGAAGGAGGATAAAGATGTTTGTTCGTAAACGAGACTTTCCTCTCTTCGAATCACCAAAGAAAGAATCAGAAATCGATATTTATGCTATTGCTGCCTCTATGTTTAAGGGCTTGTGACTATTGTGGGCTTAAGTTATTCTATTCTGTTTTTGTGTCCTCTCTCCACTTGTTTTAGCTTTGTTTGCGGCTAAAAAAAACTCGATGATCATGATCAGAGAAGGATGAAATGAAAGAGAATTTGTTTCCATAACTCTTCTTTAGTTTATCAGGAGGGAGAGACAAAGAAAGAGAGAGAGAAAGATTGGAGGATTTTGAATAGGGAATTACCTTTGTGAAGTTATGTGTGTAATGCATGTAGGAGAGTGTAGGAGAGTGTGGTAATAGCAAAATAAAAGAGTGTAGCAACTAGTAAACTCTCGTTTCGTTTCACTGCTATTCTATTCTCTTGTGCTGTTTTATCATGTAATGTGACTTAGTTTTTCCGAGCTATTTCACTACAGGGTACTTTTCATTCTTTATGGTAAACAGGATTTCTCCCGTTTGAACAACATTGTATTTAGCTCTTATGATATGCGTATTATTGTGTTTACTTTGACATTGGCATGCTATTCGAAAGGATTCAAAGAACTCTATTTTTGTCTACCCTGTGTTCGGTCGGAATGGAGTGAATAGAAAGTTCGTATATTTTATTTGATGTGATTGTGAAAAACCACAGGAAGTCTCTGTAGGGAAAATAGTTCTCTCGTAAATAATTTGCAATTCAGCTGGGTTCGATTTTCATCCTTCACATTTACTAGTTTTTCAGGCTGCCGAGTGGAACTCGTCTACTCACTCAATGTGTGTGTCTAGACTAGAGCTCTTTCTAAAATCCGACCTCTTCTCTCTTTCTACCTTCTCCTGTGCATTTTTCACGGGTTATGCAACTGGATACCTTTATCACGTCAACTATAAAATGAAGAAATAGGATTTTCATTCTCCAGATACACTTATATTATATTATATTGTAAAAGCTTGGATGTTTTCTCTATTCCTAACGTTTGGTGAATTCATCCAGTTAGAACTGAGAAGCAAAGTAGATTCCTTCCTACCACCACTACTTCTACTTCTACCTACTCTTCTGTCTCGACAGTGCTCCTGAATCTCCTAAATGGGAATTCATTTTAAATTACATGGCTTCTTTTTTCCCTCGAATTCACCTGCTTCCTCCTGAATAGATGAATCTCTGTTGTTCTGTAATGGCTTTCCTCTGCTTTCTCCACGTATACTACCTCTACTCTTCGATAATGTATACGAACAGAATCAAATAACCCTTTTAATTATAATACAAAATCATGATTAAAATCTCTATGCCTTTCTTTACTTTCTTTATTGCATTTTTCTCCATTAGCTCTTTCGAACAGGATATAAATCAAAAGTTATCACAAATGTTATCTGGAAATTATTACGTAACTAAGTATATGTCAAGAGAATATTAGGCAATAACTAATCAACTAGTTTCTTTGACATGCCAGATTTCTTTTCCCAGTAGGTATCCTTGCGACTTTTTCTTTTATGCTAATATTTCCTTTCCTAACTGCTATAAATCTCTATAAACACAAGTCGCGAGACTGTTATGAAATATGGGCTACAGTGACAGTTTCTCCCAAAGTGATTTGCATTGATTTTTCCCTGTTATTATAAAAAGAAATGTATAGCTTGCTATTTAGGTTGTTGTAGTAAGTTACCAACTTGTTTCTCACAAGACAACTCTTCAGCTCCTCAACTCAACCGCTTTATGATGCGGAAGGAAATAGTTTGCTCTTCTAAATGTACAAAACTTTTTCCGAAGTACCTTTACGAAATTTTATTTAATATATGTAACTAAAAGTATTGCTATTACTAACCATAAACTACTAGCTAAAAAGTTTTTTTGCCATCTACTCATATATATCTGTATTATTCGTATGCTATAAACGTACACGTGTATCTATGTTGGTGTTTAAGTATAGGTAAATAGGTAGGTACTTATATTTTAACCTATATATTAATAAACGTTTTTTCCATGAATACATGTCTTCATGTCTACAGGGGATCCTTTCCCTGTTACGTGTCTGAGCAAGAGAGAAAAGAATAGAATTTGAGTCATAAGCAATGTAGCCAATTTCTGTCCTTAATGTTGACATAATATTTCTTGTAATGTTGACATGAAAGTTTTCACTGCACTTGGCATGGTCTTTGAAAGGCATATAACGATAGACAAGAGAGTAAACATTACTTATACTATCTTAATTGTTGATACCAACTAAGGACCTTCTATTGCTAATTGTCATGAATGAGACAGTTAATGAAAGACCCAAACAATTACAACCCATTTGGTAAACGTGCTAATACGTAAATATCTACTTTGTGGATATATGAAAAAAGGAATATGTCTTATTCATATGATACGTAGGTATGAATGTATTTTTAAAGGAGATGTAATGCTCTTTTATGAAGAGTGATACTTTGTGACTTTGTTGCATTGTACATTGCATCTGCGTAAGGAATGTATTTAGACGTCCATATTTTCTCATTGCATAAGTCAGTAACGGTCAGGAAGCGGGGTGCTATCTTTTGTGGCTCTTGTTAGCTTTCTTTTGTGTGCAGAGTCAACATCTCGACTTTATTCTTTTATGTTATGGAATGATAGTACTTGCTACTTGGCCTAACTTTTTATCTCGAGCTTTACATCAGGAGATGAAGGGAGAAAGATGTTGTTATTGCTATCAAGCACTTTTCCCTTTGAGTTCCGAGAGGGGAACTTTTCTCAAAATAGGCAAACCGAGAGAGCTTCCTAAGAAAATATTTTCAGTAAAACAGGCTTTTTAGCAGAAGCGTCAACTTATATCTGTACTTTTGTATTCTTTAGTTTATGTAGAGCAGCCATTAGACTTTTTCCTTGTAGCAACTTATCTTTGAGAGTTCCACATCTAAATAAGTAAGATGAACTGTTTTCTTCACATATTAAATTATGATGGATATGTAAATTTCTTCTGAAAATATTTTCCTTTCTTCCTATTCATTTTCCTGAACTTTTCAATTATTTCTTTGTTTTTGCACGTTGCATGCTAATAATATTAGATATTACATGTGTACACCCGAATAAATTAATTACTTGTAAAATGTACAAGGTAGTTTTGGCATTGTGTGAAGGACGCTCTTTCATCGTCGGATATCATCCATTATGTAAAACTATGCTTTTAAGCGAAAGAGTTAGCATTTCATTTTTCGTTGGACTTTTGCCATATTATATGTATTTCGTAGGAAGAGTGATCGTAAATATAATTTTGTTTTCACTGCTACATACCAGGCGTGCAAATCGAAAGATGAGAGTTTTTATGATCGCTGAAGTGTAAGTAGATGAGTTGAATTGAGCAGATGAGCGCTATAGAAATCTTGAGCAATCTTGAGAGAAATGTTGACATCCCTTTGTTCGGTTATCATGATGGGTATATATTAGAATGTCTGTATCTGGTTGTGAGAGTTTGGATGTGACAGTTAAAGGTATATACGTATTCACGAATAAGAGAAAGCTGCGAGAGTATTGCAGTGAAAGTGTTCTATTCTCCTGGATCAATGAAGGAGAAAAATAAAGGAGGCGTCGACAGACGAGTGACAGCATTGTGTTTACTTCGTTAGACTTATCTCAAGCTTAGTTTTCATACTTACAACTCTGTGTCTGTGTAGTGTTCTGAATGCTATGTCCTATTTACTCACTCTTCTTTTGGATACATTTCGTGGCTGAAATGTTACACTGTTAGAGCTCTCTTTCTTCCGCGAAAATACTTTCTCCTTAGATTTATTTTCTAATGTGAAGTGATATACGTAGGAGTACTTTCACTTACATGCCATATTGTAATAGTGCCTAGTGTGTACTCTGAATGGAATATTAGGCTGTCAGCAGCGTAGAAAGCAAATACAGTAGCTAGAGCTACACAATAGTAGAATATTTATGTGACGAAATGACGTCTTTCATTGCTCCGTTTCTTAGTGCTGTCTCTTTTGACTTGTGTTGACGCTAATCAATTTTTAACGAGCAACTCTAATGCATTAATCTATACTATATTATAATTTACAGGTGTATGTCCGTTTGTTTGTCTGTCCGCCCCTTTTGGGACTATTTAATGCTGAACCTTTTGGAAGCGGAATTGTTTTTAAAGGATGCTGACTCTTTCTAAGGGATGCTGACTCCCTATGCTGACTAT
>JABASI010000660.1:0-34286 GCA_019776505.1 Tomocerus nigrus
TAGGGTTCCTCACAGGCCTATATGCATTGTTTTTGCATAGTTTGGTCAACCTCCGTCCAAACGTTCGGGAGTTATCGTGCTAACAGACAGACAGACAGACAGACAGACGGACAGAATGTGCGATTCTATAAGCTCCCCAGAGGGCGAGCTAAAACCATACTAAAAATTCATACTTGAATTAAAAGTGGAATAATCAATTTATGCTCTGTGTGTAGCAATATTGTGCATAAAAGTAATCTACATGGTACCTTTAAGTTCAAAGACATGTTTGTCGATAGTACTAAGTCGAGTTATTTGGTATTTCTACGAAAATGCAGATATAGTGATAACTTTTGTATTATTTAGTTGATCGTAATTCGTGATAATGAAAGACTAAATGCATTCAAGCAGTACAAATTAATGCAAATAATTTATAGTGTAAATAGTAGTATCTTGTGTTTACTGTTCAGTGTTCACAGCCTCCAAGTGCGAAAGAGATGGAGCTGTCTAAGCGGAGTCATTAATGGGCAAGAAGGCACTTTCAAGAATGAGCCTTAGGACAAAAGCATATTTAGGTAGGCAGTAGAAAAGTGAAGTCGACTGGTTAGGGAAAAGTAGAAGACAGATGGGGATGTGAAAGCTCTTGCCTATTTTATTATTAAAGATAGATTCATAAAGAGCTGTGGAGAGTTTGGATAGAGAAATAAGATAAATGAAGAAAGGGAAAGAAGAAAGCGGGGAGGCAACAAGGCACTCATCCTTTCACTCAGTTCTGGTTGAATTGGAGGCGAAAGAGTTGCCTTTTCTCCGCTTAACTAAGTTCACATAAGTTTAGTCAAGTCAAAGTGTGCCCAATGCAATGCTCTTAGCTTACTAGATCATAACTGCAAAAGATCTCCACTATCAGCACACATCCATATCTAACATGGGTACAACAGAATATTACATAGGACATATGGATATCTATCTTTAACGCCTGAAATTCCCTGTGAACGTCATATAGAAATCCTGTCATAAAGATATAGAGCTCCGATAAATATTTATATAGGCTTAGATGGAGGAAAAGCATTTGACCGGCTAGATCTGTACAGATATAGAGAATTATACGCACGTAATGCAATTCAGATATGAATTCCTTTTTCTTACGTAGCATTTCGTAACATTAACTTAGATTAGTACAGAGTGGTCCTGCTACACTGCATTTTCGAACAAGAAGACTTAGGGACAAACCAGGGAAACTAAAAGGCAACTTAAAGCTTCCCTATGGTTTTGTTTTAGTTCGGCTTGGTTTGCGTCTTAGCGACTCTTCTATTCCTTTCCTTGTCTTCGTCGAGAATATTAATGAACTTTCATTTCATTTCCTTTCATACCATATCACATCATGTCTTATCTTCTTACACATTCAGTAAGCTTCGTATTAGTTGAGTTTGATGGTGCTCTTTCTCTCTCTTTCTCTCGCTTTCTTCTTCTATATATAAATATACATTCTAGGATTGAGGAGAGCGCAACCCGGGTTGAAAGAGAACACGCGGGCAACATAACCAGTAAACGCATTTTAGAAAGGGAGCCGAAACCAGAACCAGACCGCCACACACAACAAAACGAAAGGAAATGGAAAAGTGAAGCCATAGTCCTCTTGCTCTTCTTTAATCCTTATAGTAATTTTAGAAAATTATGTCATATCACATGATCATCATAACAGCCATATCATCATTAGCATCTCTGACCATTGCCATCTGGGTCTGGCATTTCTATTTGGAAAGAGCATGTGCTCTTTTCTCACACGGCTCGGCTGATGAGATTCTATGGGGAGAGACTTATCGTTAGTTACACACAAGTTGCCTTCATTGCACACAAATAATAAAGTTAACTCAAACTTAGTCGAAAGGCCTTTAGAGTCGACAGACAGACAGCAGCAGCAGCAGCCTCTTCTATGTGCTGGCTGCGTATATGTACGTATGGACGTACTTATACAATTTCCAGTGACACAGTACAAACTAGGAAAAGCAAAGAAGAACATAGCACTCGCAGTTGAAAAGAATAGAGAAAGCTGAGGAGACAGACAGAAGAGAACTCAACTTACAGTACGTGCTTAATGTACAGCAAGACTTTCCGGAATTTTCCATTTCCCATCCTGGATTTATTTCATTTCTGTCCCTGTCTTTCCTCTTCTAACAGTCTTTCCGAGTTGTCTGTCTTACACTCTCTCTCTCTCTCTATGCACTTACTAACCAAACCATCTATGAATGTCTGCGTGTAAGTTAAATAAGAACCTATGTACATTCGGCTCACTGACTTCACTTCACTTAAGTTTAACGTAAGTACACACAGTCTGTTAACGTTTCCTTCTACACATTCGTGATACATAATGCAAAAGAATATGTGAAAAGAGCTCTGATCTCTGCTGCATTCGTTCCTCTCACTCACTCACTATCCTCTCATATTGCCACCAGACACGCCTGGATTCTTATTCCAGTTCCGCCAACAAACTCCCTTATACTTAAACCATATTATACCTAAGCTCTTTATTGTCAAAACCCTGCTTTTACCCAACCAGCAGGAAATGAACTAATAAAACTACATATCACATAATATTTCTCTCTAACCAAATAATATGCCCATTCACCTCCCGACAAACTCCTTTCCGAATTCCCTTCTATTTTTACCTTTAAAATTGCTAATAATATCCTATCATACGCAAGAAAGCGTCAAATCAAAAGACAGCTTTGCATATTCAGTTATTGCAAACTTTGCGTTAAATAGACGATTTTTGCACTTATAATATTACTATGTGGGTAGTATGTACGCTTAGGATTCAATACTTCATCTCATCATACTAAACTTTTAAAGTGGGCATTGCAATCGAAGACGGAAACTTGATTTTTTTTTAAAAACATTCTTTCTGTGTACGCAGAGTATTAATTAGGAAATTTTTTGTTTAAATTTTAGCCACTATAACATACCTACCTAAGTAATTTTTGGTTAGTTAGGTAAGGACCAACATCTTTGATATATAAATATGGTAATTTTAATTCGAAGATAGTATTAATCTTTCGTCAATCCCAAAGCGATGGTGTATCTCTCAATGTATTTTTGACCCATAGTAAATAAAAACGAGCAAAACGACTACCTAGATAATATGTATGTCAATTTTAAATAAAACTCCAATATGTAGTATGTAGTGTTGTGTTCAGAAAAGGCGAAGGCATAGTCACCACAAAATCCTTATAAAAATGCTTTTTATCCAATTGTTTTAGTATTCCCCGATGTAGGTAGTTGTTGCAACTGGCATATAATATGTTTAGCTATTGGTATGTATAACGTAAGTAAATTTTTCATGATTTGTGCTTTCACTTTGCAAGGTTGGTTGATTTGGGTAGCTAAGCCATAAATGTCGAAGGGCATGAATTTTCACGCATTTACAAGTTAAAGAGTGAAATAGTAGTGCACAGTAGATGGCAGAGTTCCTTCAGTTATAAAGGGCATAATTTAGGCCGTAAATTGTGCTAAAGGAGTCCCTATGGGACACTAACAGGCTCCCGAATGATTTCTATATCTAGTGGGAGGGAAAAGTAGTTGCCATTATTGGCCATGATGTGTGGAGGGAAACCACAGGGACGGTGTATTGTATGCATGCATGGTGTGGATATATGGAGGTTACATAATGATAGTCTCATGAGGAAGGGGATGCAGGTATATCACATTTTATCGTAAGTCGCATTACTACTTACTCTCCACTCCTACTAATATCCTAGAACACGCAGTTACACTTGACGTTCAATTTGGCTTTAAATGTGACATGGACTTAGCCCCAACTGGGAATGTTCTTTTCTGTTTTTGATGTAAACGTGAAGAGATGTGATTTGACGGGCTAGGTAAAGTCTCTATGCAGATATGATTATAAAAAAAGAAATATATTCTAAGTCCCTACATGAATACTATAGTAGATAACGCCTTGTTCTACCTTAGTCCTACCTATACTGCTACCTTTACCTTTGTACAATAATAATAATACTACCTATGTACTTTCTACATACACTCAACTATCTCAATATGAATTTATTTTCTCTCTATGCCCATACACTTTTTTACTTATGACTAAAGGTTAACATTTTCTATATCAACTCAGTCACTACACATAAATTTCTGTAATAACATTGTAGATACATTTACCTAGCACATACTATTAACTTTCTCTACGCAAAGGACTGTCGGAGAAAGTGGAGTCAGGAGATTTGATGTGATGTGACGCTCTTGCTCGCTCTCTCCCTACTTTGATCATATTATATGTGGTGCGATTCAGGGAGAAGGGATCTAGTAGCTAGCTCTAGTTCAAGTCAATGAATCCACTAGTGCACATACATACCTATGTACATACAAGTACATTCATGCAACATAATGTAAACTAACCTGACATAGATAGGGAGTAACTGAACATTGCATTGCTATCTCTTCCTCCTTCGTAGAATTTTCTGTTGGTCCTACTTAAGTAACTACAGGGTGCCTGGCACCTAAAATCACCATTATTGTAAGAAAAATCAGACAATTCCTAAAAGTTGGAAAATTCAGCGTACTTATTTGAAACATCATCAGGAGTTGTTTTAAGAATACTAGAGTGATAGCGCAAACTATGTACAATAAATAACATAAAAACTATAGCTAAAAAGTTTTCGATTTAAAATTTGCTTTTTAAGTCAACAAATTATTGCGCCAACGTAAAATTATATCTTTTGGTAGAGGCTTATTTTATTTTTAAGTACGCACTTAAACTTGTTGCCCACCTTAGAATAACTGATCAAACTGATGATGTGTCAAATATTTAAGTGTGCTGAATTTTCCAAGTTTTTCAAAAATATTTTAGGAATTATCTGATTTTTCTTACAATATTGGTCATTTTAGGTGTCAAACATCCTGTAGTTACTTAAGGAGGACCAACAAAAAATTCTATACGAAGTAGGAACATGCCTTTCTGAGTAGATCTGTGCTATGACTCTAATAACTACGCAAGATTTATGTATACAATTAAAGTATCTCGAATTTAAAAATAAGGAACGATGACGATTCTCGGTAGCAATCTTAATGGAAAATTTTGCTTTAAAAACTTTTTCGGTTTTCGATGGTGAGGAAAATTGTCTATTTCAATTTTAGATGATAAAGACCCTGTATATATCAAGGACTATAATATTTGCAAAGATATGTGGATAGGTAGAGGGACATGGAGTGCAGGGTCTAACGAAGAAAAGAAAGGGACGCATGTAGAATGTGGAGCATGCATTTACAAACTGAATAACATCACTGCTTACTGACAGTGTAGAATACAAATAGAGAGATATATAATAAGCATAGCATCACACGTTCCTTTATGCATGTAGCAATGCTTTGGAAAGGAAGAAAAGAAGCTCCCTTGGGCTGTATACTCTCCAAATCGAATTTTGCATATGGCCATACATCCTGTGGAAAAGTGCAGTGAAAAGAGTAAACCAGTCAAGTCAACCAGATAGGAAATGGCAATTCAAAACTTGAGCAGCAGATAAGCAGAGTTTAGCCACATCCATTTCATCACAACGAATCTAGTCCCGTCGAAAATCTAGAGACACGCCATTTTTGTGCATAATGTTCTTTTTTAGCGACAGGGTACTGTGATGCTATGGCTTAATTACCTTCAGTGCAACTCATGTACTTGTACTGCGTGGTTACTAAAGTTAAGCACCGATTTTCTTCTAGGAAATTGACCATTTTGGCGCGATATGCTATTCTAATAGGGCTATACTCCTTCCCATAGACTTTCACTTAAACATACACTAGGTGTATATCAAGTCACTACTGGTCTGTCTGGCCAGGACAGGGATGATAAGGAAGTCCATTTAAACATTCCCCTTAAAATGTAATGGAGAAAGTAAAATAGGACCATTTACTTTAGTGTGGCAATCGCAACTCTACGAAGATAATGTGTTGATATATTATATTAGGTAATTTAACTACATTCATTGCATGGAAAAGGCAATATTTAGGCATGTTTATATCTTCATGAATATAGGACGCAGGGCCAACACGGCTACAGCTTTTTCTAACCTTATGAAAGCAGAATAGGAACTTTTCTTCTTTGCTCTTTCTCTTTTTGTTCAAAGGACGCTTTGCTTATTTTCCTCTCTCCTATTTATTTCCAGTTGTAGACTTTCTAAACACATAAAAGAAGATAATTTTCTCTTGTGTGGCTAATGTAATGGAGAATAAAATCCTAGGGAAAACTACTTACACTACTACGTCCCTATCATCTCCTTTACGTTATTGTTGACTTGTTAAAGCTTTTTAAACGAGAATTAGACACTTTTACAAGATTAAAAAAGTTTTCCAACCTTCTTTTCCTTATTCATTGTAATAACAAAATTACTCTACCCTATTCAATATTTACACAAAATACTCTATCTCAATTTACTAACGTAAAATATTAGCAGCTACTTATATCTACCTACTTTAATTACACTTTTACTGATTCCAAGCAAGCCAATTCATCCTTTTCGACATAATGGCACGTGTTATTTATTACGTGAAAATGTTTGGCTTAGATTTGAGAGTACCAAGACATACCAGGACATCATTTATCCCATTTAATTATTTTTATTACATTAAATGGTAATTACTGGGAAAGTAATTATGTTTTACAGCTAAAATGAACATACGACACAAAATTAGGTATTTAAAATCTTTTACGGCAGAAGAGTGTTGAATATAGCAACATAAAAGACGAGGTGAGATATTTTCACTGTGCATAAAATAGTAATGCTACTAGATAGTGATGACGTAATATTTGGAGGAGTATACAGATATAGTTAGTTCAGATACTCTTGCAATTAGTTTGTTTTTGGTTGGATAGGAATGTTCAAAAGTACCTAAGTCTATTAGATAAATGAGAGAGAAAGAGAGAGAGAGAGAGAGAGTATTTGTCTTGGTGGAAACCAGGGCATGACTGATCCTTTCTTTGATAATTATTTCCCAAAGCGAAAGTATAGGTACCTGTAGTTATCGTTAGTTAGTTTGTAGAAAAGTATGTTACCTTTCCTATCTGTGCTTTCAACTGCTGAGAATTTATAGAAAAGCTGTATTGCTCTAGCCAGCAGAACTAACTGCGCAATAATACTAGTAATAGAGAGAGTCCATTATATCATTATAAGATTTTCTATGTCTGGAATCTGGAAGTTATAGCAGATTCAGTTGTCAAGTTCCTATTTACTAGTAGCCATAGGACATGATTATATTTGGCTGAGTACCCCAACTGTCTGCGTGTCTGTATATCTAGTTCAAATATTGCCAAAAATGTTTGCACATACACAGAAACATGGCTCTATTGCAGAATATATTTAGCATCCAGTATCGTATTTCATTATAGTAGATATAGTACCTATAATACCTGTATAAAAACATTATTATAGGTTAAGCTCTATTTTCATTTCCTCTCTGCACTTTTCATCAAGATATTTGTTTTTGACAAAAGTAATATTAAGGAAGCATAAAACTTTGATCATTACGATTTACAAATGAATATGACATTAGGCTATTAGAAAGGAAGGGAATGAAGGAAAGCTGAAGGAGACACGTCATGGCATTATGATTACTTGAACGACCATGTTCTCACCATACATCCATAGCATAAGCATATAAGTACATATATATATAGAGAGACTTTCTCTCTACCCCGTGTAAATGGTAAGTGATGAGATGAAAGGAGCAATTTCATTTCTATCCACGAAGTTGTGTGAAGTGCGGGACGAGGCCAGGGCAGCCAAACTGTCAGGCCAAACCAAACCAAAGGAAATAGAGAGAGAGAAAGAGAAGGGAGAGAGGCGTGAAGGCTCTAAGTACGTATACATCTATATTTGTAGATATTATTCTATTAGAATATGAGACTAGATAGATATAAGGGAGAAAGCTCATTTCTCCACTATTACTTAAGTAGACACATACTTAGAAAGTGCAACTCTAGATCTTTGTACACACACTCTAGATCATATCTGCTCTTTATGATGACTTTCCTACATAAATACACTACTAGAGTATAGAGAGAAGATTGAGCAATGAAGCAAGGAGAGTGTGGTTGCTCGAGCCGACTTTCTCTGTGTACACACTACACAATAGAATGTAAACGTGGCTAATAGTAATAACCAGGTCAGGAAAGCTCCCACTAATGCTAATAAACTAACTATCTCCTTGTGAGCAAGCTAGACATGTACTTGTGCACAAAACAACGGAAGACTCCATGACTTTCCTCCCCCCTTCCCATCCTGACTCTTAGCAAAGAGTAACTGTAAATATACTAAATAATAATCTCTCTATTTTCCATTCAGAATATCCCACAGTCCTGCTATAATATTTATATGCTATCTGTATAGCTTCTTCTTACCCTCTTCCTTTTCCGTCCCTTTTACACACAGACTCATTTCCTTCATTTTCTCAATTCCTCACATTTCCTCTCGGCCCTACTTACATAAGAAGAAAGTATATCAGAGGAAGAAAGCAATTCATTGTATATATGCATTTCCCCTTTTAAGTGTCTCCCAATACAATGAATCCTCAGATCCTCAGCACTACTACTACTTCTACTATTGCTGCTATACTATAGAATTACGATGAGAAGGGAAAGAGAAAGCTAAACATAGAGCCAAGTTAAATCTTGTCTTTTCATTGGTCATGGAAATGCTAAATATATTTGTGAGCTTAGTGGAGAGTGCACAAAGTGTACATTCTTTAGCACATCCTACTCTGCTCTACTTTGTAAAATACACGAAACATAACATAACGCTAACAAAAACGAAACACATCCACAATCCACTCTATAATTATATCAATCCTCTCCCTCTATATAACTTGTAACGTTTTTCAGGGATGAGTCTGAAAATATCTGATTGTGAGCACACACAGAAAGAGAGAGAGAGACAGAAGAGCAGAGCAGCAGATCCTAGTAGTAAGTAGTTGCTCCAACAGCACAAGAAGATCACATAGTTAACAAGGGAGGAGGATGAGAGGAGCGTTGGACGAAGGAAAAGAGAAAGTAAAGTAAAAGTGCTGAGTCTCCTCGGCTCCTTTCCAGTGTCAGATTCGATCTCGACTCGATGAGAGCCAACGGCTGCCGCACTCAAATACACACTCACAATCAGTCTCTATTTAGGAATTTCTCTTGTCTCTTCCTTCCTCTCGCTCCTATTCTTACGTATATTTGGCCAGATAGAGCGAAAGAGAGTGAGAGAGAAAAGGAGTGAGAGAGAGTGTCTGGAAAACTCAAGTTAACTCAGTCGACTGCCTTGACTTGGCCTGACATTAGTCGGCTATACATATTAGCAGCTTTGCCACCAATTCCCACAAGACCTTTGTGACATTGCGTACAAATTAAGTGAAAACTTTTTCTTCTTCAAACTCAAGTACAGAAAAGCAAACAGAGTCCTCTCCGCCTAGTCACACAGACAATACATCAGGAAGCAAACCACGGGGAGGAAGGAGACTATTTGTGATCTGATCATCATCATCATCCTAGTCCACCCAAGATTCAACCACCATCACACTCTCTGTCTCTCTTTTACTTACCAAGTAAGTATCACACAGTTCTATTAAATAATACTAGTAGCTACTACCAGTCACTAGTCAGTAGCACTAGCCTTTGCCATTTTCTTTAGTGTTACTTGTTACAATTAGGGGTCCGACGACGTCATTGCCTCTATCGTCTAAGAAAGAAAGTCCGGATTTCTATTATGAGAGTAGAGACTCTTTATTTGCAGCCCTTTCTTCCTAATCGTAGCTACAGTTGTGTGCTGTGGAGCATTCTATTGTCTATTGCTATCTTTCTATCGGCCCATTGTCCTTCGTCTCTTCTTTCCCTGACTTTCTCCTTCATTCCATTCAACTATTAAGGTAATGTGCTTATATATAAATCTGGCTAGTTAGTTGAGTTAAGTGTGAGGCTCCACTAGCCATGTCTTCTCTTTTCACCCGGACAAGAGGAAGCAACTTGTTTGTTGTACGACGTGCTAAGAGCCTAAACAAAGCTTAGCAAATTATAACTTAGCCTATAACTAAGAAACTCCATTCTTAGTTAAGCTCAACCTTTCTCTCTCCCTCTCTTTCTCTCTCTATCCTCTTTATAATGTCAGCCACCACCAAGTTATAAGTGGAAGTAGGACCACCACCAGCCCAGGCCGCACTAGTTACGGCAAAACTTTTTCTTTTCCTCTACTTTACGGTTCTGGCATCACTACAGACAGTTCCAACAACCTTCCAATTCATTCTTAACTTACGTCCTCTTGTTACTTACGTTTACTTTATCGCACAGAAATGCCTTAGACAATACTAAGACATTAAATACGTTTATATATTTTCTATATATTCCCATCTTTGACTCATTTCAACCAGAAACACGATATCCGGCTTAAAGAGAAATTTTACCATATTATCAGCTACATCCTATTAATAGTTACGGTTAGAGTTAAAATTTACTAATATGTAGGACATCTCAACAAGATATCGATTATAAAATAGGCAAAGTTTGGCAAAATCTTAATCAGAGCAGGAGCAATCGCAATCCGCTAGCTCATTCATTCTCAAAGAAATAGCTCAGCCAGTTTCATTTGAGTTATACTTTCTCTCTCTTTCCTTCAGTTTACTTTTTCCCCAGTAATTCCAATACTAGAGTGCACTGTATAGATAGCTCAAAGCTTTTCCTCCACTTTTTATGTGTGTATAGAGAGGAATACGGGAAGTATAAATCCACAGAGTTATAGTAAGTACAAGAAGAAGATACGTAGTAGTAGTAATGCAATGTAAGTATCAGTGTGAGTGCTAAATGGAAGGAAATCTTGCTGGGCAAACGAGAACAGGCGAAGGCTGTCAGAGTGACAAAGTGCTAATAGTTCATTATAGACTTTCCTTAAAGGCTCATCCCTTCTTTCACTCGCACGTAGAGTTAATGAAAAAATTCGGTGGAAGGGTGAGCGACTCTGATTTGATAGAAAGTGATTTCTTTGATTTATTTTAGGATTCATTGAGATAAGCTCCACTCATTCCTTCTCCTCTGTCTTTCGGGGTTGCGTTTGCGTTACTTTTAGTTATCTTCCCTAACTTCTACTTCTTCTACTAAAAGCGTAGGAAGGAAGGAAAGGAGCGTCTAACTCTTTCTTAAAAAACAGCAACACGCACGCATCTCCTCTACGGTGTGAAATAATGTAGCATTCCCCTCGCCATTTTCTTATTTTCCCAACTTTCTCTTCCTTAAAAGATAAGTTGAGGGAAGGATCAAAAATTTATCTAGCAGAAAAGTCGAAAAAACTGTGTAAATGTTAGTACTACAGTCTATAGAAAAGAGAGGATTCCTCAACCGTGGAAACAGTTACGCATAATGTTATCATTTCCTTTTGTGGAAATAGATATATACATACATCCAGGATGAGATGAGGAGGAAATGTAAAATCAGGTCGTCTCTTTCAAGACTAAACGAATCAGAAAATTCAAAGCTGATTACTTTGATGGAATGTGAATTTAATTATAGTCGTAAAATAAAGTAATTGTTCCAGTGTTATTCTAGGTAGGAAGGTAAAGGAAGAGAGAGAGGAAGGAGGATGAAGATCAAATGTAAATTAGTGTCTATCTCAACTAGGACGGCAACATAAGACAGTCAGGAACTCTTCTTCTTTCAAATTTTGCATACAGAGAAGATGGTTAAGAGTAAAAGTAGAATTGGGACAGCTAGTTAAGTTTAAAGAAAGTCTAAGTCGCCGAGTAGTTGTTATAAATGAATTGGAAGGCGAGTATGTCGTAGAGTATTCTGTGTCCTATTTGGTTTTCCTCTGTTGGTCTGTAAGCTAAAAAGGAGTAGGAGTAGTATATATTTGGAGAAATGTAGGGACAAGACAACAGAACAGATCATCGGAAAGAGGAAAAGGAAAGAAATGCTGGGAGGAGAAAGCGTTTGCAATAGCTTTGCATTGAGAATTCAACATTCAACCAAGTCCCGCAGGTGAAATAATAATAAAAATAATAGGAAAAGTTTCCCCACAGCACTCACAACGAAACTCAACAAAGTTCATAGGCACACTCATTCATTCTCTATTTTCTCTAGTGTTATCCTTCATTGCCTACTCCTATTCTATCTGTCTAGTACTTACTTTCAACTTACAAATAGCATTTGCCCCTGGTTAATATGTAGTATGTATGTACTTACATATATTAAACTTTGGTTTACTTCATTCCCCTCTGCCATAGCATACTATAGTAGTGGTAGTGGCTACAGAAATAATAGTCTTTTCTCTGCTCACCGTTCAGTTCCACTTCGTCAGATGAGTCGAGTTCATCACAAGCCCGTAAGTAATAAGTGTAATGAGCTTCGCCTTTTCCCATTGCCCTTTTCCTATCTATTAAAATTAGAAAACTTGTGCCGCGCTTTCCTCTCCTAATGTACGATGGGATTTAATTATTTGCTCTTCTGCTTTTCTGCAGGAGACTTTATTTTATGCATGTTGAATTCCTCTAGTAGATAGATAAGTAATGGGTAGCGAAAAAGGACGAGTGAGTACATATATACAAAGTAATCTACGATAGGCGGGGAGTGAGTAGTGCAAGGAGAACCTCTTGCCCCTCTCGCCTTTAATATAAAACTACCTCGAATAATAGATAACCTACTGTGTATTTAGTCTAAGTTATTCATGTGCTCTAGATGTGTGTTTCCACGTTTCTCTAACTAAAACTTACTAATGTAGCTAGCTACCATCATCTTATCTTTTCTGTGTACACTTTCCTTCCCCAATGGACGCGGGGCCAACTTAGTACTTAGACATAGCTAGGGAGTTCAAAGGAAAACGCATTATAAAATATTTCCCTCTTCCTATTTATTTATTTGTTTGCCAAGGCATTAGAGAAAAGATAGTCAAGCCATTTATATTGTGCAATGTATACTCATTCTAAATCTCTCACACACATGGCTACTAGTGTGCTAAAGGAACATCAGATTAATATTCCCGTTTTATTAGCCAACATCCAAAACTTTATTTAACTCCATTTTCATAGCTCTTCCCTTCCCCACTGACACAGTCGAGATCTCGGCTAAAAGCTTTTTGTCCAAAGCACAATAGCAATAGAGAGGGAGAGAGAGAGTAGGTAACCACCGTTTCAATGTGCTTTTGTTCAAACTTTCAAATCTCTTCTAAAACTCTTCTAACAGACAATTAGCAAGCAATCGCCTTTTGATAGTCTACAAAGCTTAGTTTTCTCTGATGGCAATCAATGGGACTGTGAAAGGGAAAAGTGCTCTTTTAGTCTCTGCTTTCTCTCCCTCTCTCTCTCTCACTTTCTCTTAACCATTCCACTTTCCACTTCCCATTGCGCTAGTTCAATTGCAAACTACTTACTGCATATACACAGACACTTACCTACTTACAACAATCTGCTCTAACGTCCTTTTCACTTCATCTACTCCTATGTCACGCTAACCAATAACTTCACTCGCCTCTTATTTTATTACGTGTGCATTTTATGCTCTGCTTTTAACTCCCTTTTCCTTATAAACACAACTTCAAACCAAAACTCTTTGATATTACTAGACACAATCTCTATTTACAGGACACAGATTACATTAAACAAATACCTCTACAATACTTCTCTCTCTCTCTCTACTAATTATATAGGTAAGCTACTCGTTCAGACTACTTACTTCTACTTCTACTAATCAAGTACCATCTGCTAAAGTTCTTTCAATTAAACATTAATTAAAAATTAATTTCCCCGCTGCTCATTCAACTATTCAGTTTGATGTTTGATCTTTCGATCTAACTTTCTCATACTATTTACTCAATCCCCGATTTCAAAACTATCTCAACTATTCCTCTTTTCTACAAACTCAATATCCAGCAGCTCTTCCTATTTCTTAATTCCCCATAAAATTCTTTTCCTATGTATTTCCGACTTTTATTTGCATAATTTCCAAAACTAATTATATTTAATCAATTAACTCCCAACATTTTTTTGCAACAACAATCATTATTAATCAAGTATAGTTTAAGTTAGATCATTGATCATCCATCAGTTGTTTTACCCTTAACTGCCGAATCTTTTTACATTTGTGTGCAACAAAAAATGGAGAGAGGCGAAAGTATAAGCAGTTAGAGATGGATAGTGAAGTCATGAGAAGAGAGTTGGCTAACAGAGATTTAGTCGTGAGTTAGTAGAGGTCCCGATCGAGCACCACACCCAACGAGTGGTTTTATTTACAGTTTATTTTCCATTTACGGGATCCCAATATAAAAAATAATATAGTTATGTGGTATATAGATACCTATAGACATTGTACTACATCTTACATGTCTGTAAGACTCGTAAAGTTAGATTTCATGCGGGCAACCTATTGAATAGAAAATAGAAAAGTGTATATATAGGTACGCTCTAGAGTGTCCTGTATTCGCTGTCCCGTTCGTCTTCGTTTTTTCCATTCTGCCGCCAAGCAAAGTTAATTTCTGGTATCTCCTGTGTAGTTAGAGTGAAAGGATGTCGGGTAAAACGTACCTTGATATTTACTTGTAGCATAGGAGGAGGCTCTAAGGTACTTTGTACTTCCTAGTACACATAAATACACAGTTAAACTCACATCATCCAATATCTGTGCTATAAAATAGAATGTAGTGACCTAGGACTGTCGACTGTGGTAGGTTAGGTTAAAACATAGAAATACACATATACTCACATATTATACGTATTACCTGGAGGGCAAGAGCTAAAATCTGGACGGATCTCATACAGGCTACTCGGAGTTCGGAGAAGTAAAGAGGAATTTTTCTAAAGATGTATCTAGGAGTCCGAAGGTGAAATCTATATGTGTGAGAGCATATAAAGTGAAAGGAGAGAGAAAGGTCTAGCCTATAGGAGAGTTTCCTTCCTTAGCAGCACGACTCTCTTTCGTTAGCGACGTACGTTATGTTATGTTACATTAAATTCTTTCTGGCTTTCACCCTTTAGCTTACGTTTCGTTACTTCACTTTACTTTACTTATCGTTAGCTCTTGGCTGTTAGCTCATAAGCTCTTTTCTTTATTGCCGCCTGAAACGAAAAGGCAAAGGGAAGGATCATGCTTAGCTAGACAACCTGCACTTTTCTTTGCTGCCCTTTGGATTTTCAATTCTTCTTTGCCTCCCTTTCACTTCACATGGCTTAAGTCTTAGCTCGGGAATACACGACTATTAAGAGCAAAAGGAAAGCATAATCACATATCATAACTAGGCAAAGACTCTCTTTATAGCTATACACCATAAGAAACATATATATTCCATGTATGTAGTAGTTTGTTAGAATTTATGTATGAATGTGCACCCCAGCCAGTAATGTAAATAATACTGTTACATTTATAACATATTCTCTCGCTAGTTACTGCTCAACTCTACAACACTTAGCAGCAAAATAATAAAAAAGATGAAAAACTAGATAGCAAAGGGCAGAGCATAAAGAAATCTCCCTTTTCTTCTTCCCTCTAACAAAAGTAATCATAATCCACAGAAATAGATTGCTTTCTCTAATAATATTGTCGAGTTCATGTGCTTCTGGACTCTTCCCAGACTTCTCTTAGCTCACAACCATAAGATTCTCTTTAATCGTAAGCAGGAAAGGGCCTTTTATTATATCAAAAATACAAAAGAATATAATAGTTTCATTGATATCCTGCACGAATTGCCTGGGGACAAACAGTCTCGCTATTAATACAATGTAATATTCATGTATGGAGAAGCTGACAAAGAATCTTCAACAAGTAACTATTCCTTTACACTCGTCGAAAATCCTAACTCCATTTCCTCTCACATCTCTCTTGCAGATCTGATAACACGTCATTACTACTAATTGTAACCTCTATACACACTTCTACAGTCACTAAGAGAGAAAGTTAGTGGAGCAGATAGGAAGATGTGCCGCCGGAAGTCTTTATTTGTTAGCACCCTTATCCTAGAATTTCCTCATCTTACATATAAAGCCAGGTAGATAGATATATCTTTAAAAATTACGAATTCCTCTAGAATACTACACAACCTAAGTTGATATTGTATCGGGTAGGAAATACTTTGTGAGCCTAAATAGAAGCACTAGGAAAGTAGTAAAAACATAAGTACATAGTACTAGGCTATTGGTATAACAATAAAAAACATGACTTTGTTCGTAGGAGTTGAGTTGAGTGAAGAGGAGTCCCAATCCCAGCCCAATAGCTATCATGTGGTTCTATTGTTACATTTGACCTATCAATAGGAAAGCCAAGCCAAGTAGTTAAACCAGACCACACTATAGTACTCAAGTGACATACGAATCTGGAATTATAGCTTCTAACTACGTATAAGATGCCAGCAGAAAACGAAATATCTCCCTCGGTTTCATCTGTACAGGGAAAACGAGAAAAAAAGGGGCCAAACATAAAGAAAAAAATGAAATAGTAGATACATATAGTAGAAATGGGGGAAGCTAAAGCTCACACTTCTTATTCATATAGTAAATACTACAATATCACTAGTAGTTATATTTAGTTATAGTATAGAAGTCGAGAGGATGTTGCAAGTAAAGACATCTCCGTGCCATTCTATATATTCCATGTAACTTATTATATGTACGTAGAGGAGTACTTAGGAGTAAGTAAAAATATGATATACTACACTAGGATGGAATCCTCGAGAAAAAGAAAAAGTGGAGACTAATCCATTTTTACGATTTCTTCTCTTTTATCTTTAGGAGCAGGATGAGGGTGACTTGAGTCGACTTTCTCCTAGTAGTATCCTCCCGTTTTCTCTACATCTTCTTCTTCTTCTCCGTTTCATCCTGCATAACTGGACCTGGCCTCCATTCACCAAAAAGACACGAAAGCCAAGCCAAGTGCAATAGTCAAACTGAAAAACAAAACGTAAACGAAGAGGAGTCAGAGTCAGACGAAGAAAGGAAAAGCAAACCAATTGGAGAGGATTACGGGAAAATTCGTCCGGTTCCTTATACTATTTCTTCTATTATAACATTCCCTCTCTCTCTTTCTCTATTCATCTGTCTATGGACTATCTACGAGAGCAACGAAAGATTATACTTCCACAATGATCTAGCAAAGAAAAGGAACAATGACTCCTCTGCTTCCTCTCTTCCACTATAACTACAGGAAGGCGTAAAAGTAGAGGGCTAATAGCACTGTCACATCACAACACAACAAACCTAATATTATCCAACGACAATCTCCTCTCTCTTCCATACACAGACATTTAAGTGCAATATACTTACAGATAACAGAATTCAGTGTCGAGCAACTACACCGGGACACGACACAATACAAAAGTCAATTGAAGCTCACCAAAGTGCAAGTGCTACTATTCCATGGATAAACTCCTCAAATACTAACCAATCCAAATTACATCTTTTATCCTGTATTAACCTAACCAATCCTATCTCCTTTCTCCACAACAATAGCCCTACAACATCTACTACCATATAAAACGACAAGCATCTTAAATAAACAATCTAATTCTTCCCTTACTAAGTACATACCTACATTGAATTCTACGACACAAAAAACGACATCCGATGTCATGTAACACGGAAATAAATTATTTCACAAGAAGTAACGGGACTTACTTATCTTATCCAATTTGTTAGCGACTTCCTTGAATTGAACTGTTGAAAAAATAACAATCAATAGATAAATACTAAATTACTTTCCATTTAGATAATTATTATTGGAGTTACAGTGTTATTGACAGTAGTAAAATCGTCTCGACAATCTCCTCGAGTTACATACTCTGTATATGGTTTAAGATTACAAGTTAATTCTATTAAATCCAGTGAAGATAATAATTAGATAAAAAGATATAGTACATAGCTATAGATATTTATCGATATTAGCAATAAGAGTCAAATACTAAAACGGATTAGCTAATAGTCATTTGTTATAGAAGAAAATCAATAGTGTCTATTAGTCGAATTTGTGTTTCATTCGTTGTATAATCTTTTTTCAAAGTGCTAGCAATAATAGTAGTACAAGTAATTCGGTGAACTCTAACTTTGACTCACATCGAAAACCAAATCCGAACATACAGAGAGATCCATTTAAAGGGGAGAGAGATAGGAGAGTGAAGTGCTCCTCTTACATACATACATACTAATACGACAAACATAACGTAACTACAAGTTGTCGGACTACAAAAGAAAGCCGCTTTGAAAGTGGAGCTGTTGAGTTGAACTGAAGTGAGAGAGGGAGAGTACTTGTCTCCTCTCTCTCTCTCTACTGTCTCTTTTGATTGTGAGCTGACCGACGAGGCGATACGTGGAGACGACTCCTGACTTTACTTCCAACCAAACTAAAGCAAACCAAGAATCATTCTACACGAACGAGAAAGAGTGCATAGCTATTGTACTTTGTACATATATAGTAAATATATATCTGTGTGTGTGTGGTCTTCGACTAGTCAAGAGTCAATTCTGTCAACTTCCTACTTACTTTACTTAACTACGTACCTACATACTCTCTCCGATTTCTAACTTATATACACTTAGCAAAAGTATAAGCTATAAGGATCAAAACGATGACATTTTATTACTTTAACAAGATCAAAGCTTCATCTTCATCCTCTCGTCCTTTGGCTTTGGATTTCTGGGATTCCATTTCAGGAGACTATCACCATCATCATGTTCTGGGCACCAAGTCTTTTCTAATGTCTTTTTTCATTCTTCTCGTCTTGGCCAGTGATCAAGGTACAGTATTATATATATATCCCTTTGACTAATCAGACTTTCTCTACTTTCACTCCCCTAATAATGCGTCATACATACTAACGCCTCATAATAACACAAAAGATATCTCATCCCTTTACAGAATATTATGTTACAGTTTCCATAATTTCATTTTCCTACATACTCCATCTCTTTCTCTACTCACATTTTTACTCTCATTTTCAATTTCTCTTTTTTATATGGATACGCATGTACTTATTTCTTTTTTTATAATAGAGCCTTTATTCTCTATGTCTGACTCCAGTAACTACGTACGTACAGTGTGCTGACGAGGATTTTTTTCCTAAAAAAGAAATTGGATATTGATTATGTTGTGTTGTTGAGCAGCAATACGCAGAATTTCCTCATATTTTTCATATCTTCATGCAAAAGCCATGAAAACCTACATATGTGCAGATGTTGTTCTGGCTGGGCTCTAGCAGTTATTAAATTATTACCTCCCATATGTTATCTACAGCATCGCGTAGTGTGTAAAGATATTTTCTGCTTATTCTGTGATCTCATAAAACGTATTAGGAAAAAAGTAGCTCACTACAGCCAGACAGACAGAGCTGAGCTGCATATTCTCTCCTTTCTGTACCT
This sequence comes from Tomocerus nigrus, assembly GCA_019776505.1. Taxonomy (NCBI): domain Eukaryota; kingdom Metazoa; phylum Arthropoda; class Collembola; order Entomobryomorpha; family Tomoceridae; genus Tomocerus; species Tomocerus nigrus. The sequence goes on from JABASI010000660.1 coordinate 19,330, forward strand.
TGTTACATAAGACCTGCACACAATGTACTTTTTTATCCCAGTACTATGTGTATCTACTTACGTGTGAAATTGAAATACTTTTCTAAGTTGGTGGGTTTATTTTCAAATTGAATTTTTCCTCTTTAGAAAAAATGTAGTTACATACACTCCTACTCTTTACTTACTTTTTCAGCACAATATATTAGTTTTTATATAAAAATAGCAATACATTCACATATAATAGTTATATGTATATGGCTAAATGTATATTAAAAGGTAATTTTCCAAGGTATATACTCGTCGCATTTGTACACAAAGAAAAAAATCACTCTGCAATTTCGTCTCGTCTTTGTTGAAGAGTAAACTATCATGAAATACGAAAAGTGTCAAGTTGCTATTAATGTCATAGTGTCGCTCTATTCACTGTTTACGTACGGAATATTAAAGTACAAATACAAAGTATCCTGTTAGTTATAGTTTGTAGCTAGTATATCACTGTGAATTACTGGTGAAAGTAAAACTTTCGTTACTATTCCTGCGTATCATTGTAGTAGTTAAAGAGGGGAAAGAGAGAAAGAGAGGGAGAGACAAGGAGAGTGAAAGTGTTGGAGTTTGTCTCACTCGAAAAGATTTACAACAACTCGTTACTTTCCGTTTATTTCAGGTATTTACTCGAAGAATCTGAATAAAATTATGGACAATAGTTGGCAAGTGTCCCAGGAAGAATTGCAAGTTGAGAGAAAGAGAGAAAATGTAGATAGTACTAAGTCAAGTCAAGTCCTTAGATAGTGAAGATATGGAGAGAAAGGAGAGAAAGCAATGCTAGAACAATTTAGATGCCATTTCATAGGAGCATAACTTTCTATTAGATTATATTACTGGTAGGGACATAATATTTACTCGGAGAGGTAGCTAGCTCCTACTTCTCCTCCTAGTTCAGTCAGATAGGACGAGTGTTACATTACTGCGTAACATTAAACAAACACGAAGAAAGTCTTTATGGTATTCTTGTAGCGTATTGTATAGTGTAGCCTGGTATGTTATTGTTATCAGACCATTCTCCCTTTCTTCCCTATTGTTCACATGTATGTAATTCTGTACTGCATTGCATTACATTAAATTACCGAGTATTGCATAGTATTTCCAGCCATTTCCATTCCAGTCCACTTGGGTAGTTAGTTAGTTTCTCTCTTCCTTTCTCTTTCTATTTTCCTTTTATGTAACTTAAGTACGTACCTACATACATAGCCATGTATGTAATCTAAGTATGTATGCACTAAATAGTATTGTACGTATAAAGTGTGATTGTGCCTCTTTTCCCAACAAGATAGCTTCTAGTTATACGTAGAAGAAGTAGTAACACTGCTACTCTACTAGCTACTGCTCCAGAATGAATGCTATTTGAGTCCATGTATTTCTCGAGTAGTATTTCTTGAAGGGACTCGACTATTTGTACTTTACTTCCTCGCAATCCCATTTCAGAAATAAATGTAAATGTAAGGCCCACTTTCCTTTGGTGATATGCCATTGCCACCACTATATTACCATTAGGAATCCTTATAATATATTTATATATATGCATATATGTAGGTACACATATTACATGGGATGTCATTGGAATGAAACCATGCACTAGTTTACTACTCATAGAATCCTCGACCGAATAACTAGCCTGATATATTCATATTATTACTCTTGCCATACCATAGCACACTATCATTGTGTCCTGACTATCTGTACTTCTAGTCGGATATCACTACGCATATGGAATACAGATATTTGTTCCCAAATTTTACATAGTGTATTGTATGAGAGAGGAGAGTGTAGTGTAGTTTCTCGCCTCGGTTCACTTGGCTCCTTGGCTTTGGCACACCAAAATACAATGTATATCCCTACAATGGCAAACTAGTATGAATGACTTTAGTTCCGAGTTGTGTTCCGGCTAGTGAAAGCTACTCACTTCACTCTCTCCACGTTACTTCACTTGGCTCCCTGGCATAGAAAACAGAAATTAGGAGAAAGGAGCGTCAAGGAGCGGATATACCTTTTTAGCCTCCCTCCTTTTCACTCCAAACAGTTTAGTTTCAACTGAAATGTAACTAGTTCAAGTGCTTTGCTCTCTCTCTCTTTCTCTTTCTCTCTCTTTCAACCCGCTATTTATGTAGAAAAGGAAGCAATAGACTCAAAGACCATTTATTTCCAGAACTTCACTCTTATATAGATGTACTACACAAGATATATAGAATATATAGTTACATTGCTACATTATTGCACTACAAACATTAGTTGAGTATGAGCTAAATGGCATTTCCAGTCAGAACATTTACTTGCAAATTAGTGTGTGGGGATTTTCAAATTTACTAGCCGAGGCACAAGAAACAGTCTCTGAGTAAATTATGAGGGAATTCACTATCAGAGCAGAGAAAAGAGTTTGACTTTCACTCCAACACATTCATTTTAACATCCGACTGACAATCTACACTTAGTCCCACGAATTCCATTCAACAAACTTTCTCTCCAGCAAATGCAGTAGTTATTATAACGCTCAATGCATCTCATTCCCTCTCTCATAATTAGGCAATAAACTTAAATGAGACAGGGTTAACTTACGTTACAATTTACAAATTGGACTTTCACCCAGCATTCCAAACTCCCTCTATAGCCATTCAACTAGATTTTCTATATTTTTCTATTTATAACACAGAGACTCTGAGACTATATATGTATTACATTGGGGGAAAAGCTCTACAGGGGGTAGTCACGTAAAAAACATAAGCATCTTACACTGCCATTTCGACGAGGAAAAAGCTTTTCTAAGCAATATTTTAAAAATTACACACGATTTCGTGACAATCAGTGAGTACAAAGAGCAACTCTCGCTTTACAAATATATATTATAGTATATAACCTTTATGTTACTTTACTTATGCAACTAGATGCACATAGGAAAGAAAATGGGGAGACACCGAAACGAATGAAAGTGCCCAAATTAGGGCGACCCATAAAACAATTAGCCCAGAGGAGAATTCCCTCGACACTCTTTCCTTTGATCTTCCCCCTTTGAGAATGAAGGAGGAAAAAAGTGGTAAAATCCCGGGATCTCCGCAACCAAAGCAGTTAGATAGCAAAATACACTTACGTATGTACATTTCACTACAATTTCCTTAACGAAACGAAACTAAATCTCAAAGTGGGTCGCTCAAACACACATTCATTCAAACACACCACTCTCGTCTCAACCAAATCTAAAGTAACCAGAACCATAGAGAGAGAGAGAGAGAGAGAGAGAGAGAGAGTGCAGAGTAAGATCATATTGTTGGGAGAGAAATGTTGAGTCTAGTAGTCTGTCCGAGTCATAAAAAACGATACGCTCCCTACATACTTACTAGGTAGCACTTCCATTCCATTACTTACAAACAACATAGAATATTCCATACTTTACCTCAGTAGTATCCTGTCTTTAACAACAGTACACTAAACTCAAACGAAACTTGGCAAAGTTACAAGCAAATAAAAGTAAAAACCATTTCAACACCCAAAAAGGCAATGGAAAAATTGGAAGTGAAGAAAAGCATAAATTTCGCTCTCTCTCTCTCTCTGTCTTCTCTCTGGCTCATACCATAAGAGAGGGAAAGAGAGAGAGAAAATGCGTAGGTACGTACTACATCCAATACATCCATATCCATACTTACATTTAAAGCTTACGTAAGTATGTAGTTAGTTGTATGTTGTATTTAGGGACATAGATACATATGTATGTAGTCTGTTCAGTAATAGTATACAGTTAGAAATAAAGGGCTGGAAATATTTATATCCTTCTTATGTATCCTTAGTTTGTGCTGTTCATGAAATAGAGACATATCTTACGTTGCTCACTCACTCACTTGATAGTTACAGTTAGCATTGAATTGAAGATTCAGAGGAAGAACAAGACAGAATAGAATATAATAGATATATCTGCAGAGCATTTATTCGTGAAGGAAAGAGCATGTCCTTCCAAACAGCGTCTTGACTGAATTGTTCAAGAAAAAATCTATCTACTAACTCCGGTTGTTTGTAGAGAATTTCCGTATGCTATTCCCAGCTCAGTTCATCAAGTCAGAAGCGACCCGCCGCGTGTCTCGGCTATTATTGTCATCCTTTGCAACCTCCGCGAAATAACTGTCGCTTATGATAATGTATACAAATAAAAAGGATTTTGCTAATACCGGACTGAGCTAATGCAGGATTTCTCCAAGTTCTTGCTTTCTTATCTGTCCTGAAGGCTTTCCTTTTAACTCACTCAGTCACTCTGTTCAGTTCACTAGTAGTGAGCCGGGCTTTAACTCTCCTTTCTCCACATACTCTCTATAATATCATCATATCCAGTCCTTTCTCAATTCCCAGTCTCTGCATGTTTTTATAGAGAGTAGAAAATCTTCTCTCGACCATAGCCAACTACATTCTAAATCCTATAAACACATATAAGATACAGAAAGGGAGAGAAAGGGAGAAAATGTCAGAGCACAGCTCAACTTTGCCTTAACTGTAGCATTACATTAGTTTTTGTACGAGACACTTTTTCCATCCCCGCTCTACATTTAGACATTATACATAGTAAGTAGTAATAGTTAATGGAAGAGCTAGAGCTAGAGCTCCACTAGCCAAAGATATATTAGTACACACTGTCACTCACAAATTGTTAGATCCATGCGTGAGATATAGATCCTATACATATATTATAGGCAGTTTTAACTAAAATTCGGATAGAGACCAAGGAAATTCACTCGGTAACAAGAAAGGAAATGGAGGCTTGGCAGGGAAAGCGAACTAACTAAACTAAAGAGGGAGAAAGTAGAAAGTGAAAGCATTCTCCAAGAAATCTACCCAAGGCTATGTATTGGCCTAACATCTACACTACGTGCAAAAGAGTGCACATAAGTGCTACTCTATGAATACTCCATGAAAAGTGTATCACTTGACCACACTATATAATACTCACACTAGGTACATACAAGTGCAACCATTCGTACTTTCTATAAACCTAGCCGTCTCTTCTCACTTTATCTTTTTTATCCGTTCTGGTGAATAGTTTCCACTCTAGATTTGGAATTTCCAACCTTTTCCTCTAGCCACTTCCATGCAATACGTACTAAGCATACTTATGGTAATAAGGCTCCATGGCTATCTTATTTTCTCTAACTCCCTACCATTATATATGTATGTCTATATAATACAAGAATATTTCATTGAACATGTATAGGAGTGAGAGGAGGGTGTTTTATACCATACTTGTGTATGTGTGCTGAATACATTCGACTTGCATGTTTATATCTACGTACGTAGGTAGCTAATGCATCGCGGCATGGCAGAAAATTTCCGTTTACACGGTCAACTGCATCTTACTCAGGGAGAAAATGGAATAATAGAGCCGACCTAGCGGAAATTTCCTCCTTGTTCGCAAACAACCCACCAAATCACATATATGGAAATATTCCTCCACCTAATATATAGTATAACTCCATAGTGAGAGAGAGAGAGACTACCTTTTTTTGCACATGCAAATAAAGACACAGTTCAATATACTCTGTGCACATGTGTGCGTGCGTGTTCGCTATTGGAACTGGGTTTCAATTATTTTTCTATTTAAACAATAAATTCCATCTATTTCAAACAAGCATCTATTGTCTTCTTGTTTTCTGCAATATTTATCAGCAGAGAGGAGTAAAATGGGGCAAAATATGTCAGCTCAATTCAGTCCTTTAGGACTCATGTGATATTTCTTTGGCTCGCATATAATTTATTTCTTTTTTGTTGTCTCCAGAATACGTTAGAATATAAAATACGCATTTAAGATAGGAATGACAAAGGAGATGGTTGACAGTTTCTGTGTAAAAGGTAAATCTCACAAAAGGTCTATAAATCCCATAGTGCCAACAATAAGTAAATGTTAAAAAGGATTTCTCGTGAAATATTGCATTTAGAGTAAATAACTACGTTCACCACCACATCTTGTCATAAATTATGTAACATGTCGTGGCACAAGTATATCTACTCGAGGACGAAGTATTATACTAAAGTATAGTACATCTTCGACTTTCCAGTAACTCTGAACATAATAATTAAGTTGCAGTTGTGTGTTTAAAATTTTATTTCACGCCATTCCCTCGATCCTCTCCTGTCTAAGCATAATCTTGTGAAAGTAGTTTAGGAAAAAATTTAGTCAGAGCATCACGTAAATGTATTTTGTTTTTTAAACTGCAGGGACAAACGTTCGTTCGGAGCCGCAACCTCAACCTTTAGCTCTGCCACAATATCAACCCGTTGCACAAGATCAAGAAAAAATATGGCAGAGTATGAGCACGACTACAGACTCCCCTACCAACTCTAGCCTGGAGGATCTGCAACATCTGGCCGACAATCCGTTCGAGAACAATACGAATGCAAATGTGACGATCCCTTTGGGTGATAGTGCATTTTTGCGGTGTAAAGTACGGAATCTTGGTGAAAGAGCGGTAAGGACATCGGGAGAAAAGAAGGGAGTTGGGAAAAGGAATTCTTTGCATACAAATCCTTATGTTATGTCATGTGATGTAATGTAATGTTTGTTCTTAAGTAGTTCTCTCACTTCCCTTTTCCCTCCTCCACTTTCTGTTAGCTGTAGTGTAACCATCGTCAAGGCTGTCAAGTCTTTTCTCATCTCCTCAAGTATATTTGGTTAGTAGAGTTAGTTTAGTAGTAGTAGTGCTTCTATCATCCGCTACCCCCTTAAGAAGAACATCTAGAAGAAAAAAAAACCTTGTTTGCTCTTTCGTGTGGATAAGTTTGCTTGACTAGTTACTAGGTTTAGTTTCAGACTTAAGCTTTCTAAATGGCTATTACTATATGTAGACAAGACACTAAGAGAACTACGCTTCCATGGATTTGAATTCCAATTTCTTTACTAAATCCTTTGCTAAGCATTGAAATCTCTATGAAGGAGCTCAAAATGATTTTTAAGCCTTAGTATCATATCCCACCGTCGTCTTTTTTACTTCTCAGAAGTCTCTCCTCCCTCCTAAGACCCAAGAACAGTTGAAGTTCTGACAATTTTTCCTACACATCTAGTTATCTTCATGTTTTCCCTATAATAGCCCTTGTATATTTAATAGTTCAATCCTAATACTTTGTTGACATTTCTAAAGAAACTCCTTTTTCGCATGAAATACTTCAGAGTCTATATGCTGATGTTATTTTTCCGAAGTGGAACCTCCTATTTATACGCGACGACTATTCTAAACTTTCTAATAACATTTCTATGCACGAATGTATTAAGTCTACACGCAGACTTAAGTATATCTAACTTGACTAATACTTTCTCACAATAGAGTTCCTAACTTTTTGTCCTTTTCTTCAGTAGTGAATGGGTGGCTCTATGCTTTGCATTAGATGATAAACCTATCAAGCATGATGTACATTGCCTATAGCCTTACAGGAATTATGATAGTATTAGCCAAGTAGATAGAAAACGATAAATATGCACTCTACGCTACTGCTAACGATCCGTAGAAAAGTAATAGTTACTTAGAAAACAAGAGTGAATTTGAAGGAAATTATAATAAGTGCCTGTATTTTCCACTCTATAATATTATTGTGTATTTGTGTGTGAACTGAATTTAGATCTCATGGATAAGGCGTAGAGACATGCACATCATCTCCGTGGGAAAAAATACTTATACAAACGATGAGAGATTTCATATTCTACACGTGGAAGGGACGGAAGAATGGACTTTGCAGATAAAATTCGTCCAGAAAAGAGATAATGGTACTTATGAGTGTCAGGTATGTTATTTTGACTTCATTTCCCAACCACTAATCCACCATTCCCAAATTACATTACCTAGTCTTGACTTTAGTTGATGATGTTTTCACTTTATCACTAGCACTGGATCTCTTAATCTTCTCTTACTAACAATTAAGCAATTTATTTGCTCAAACTCACTGGCTAAGTGAATTACATGGCAAAAGTAAAGCCAAAACTTTCCCTACCAACTCATCCTTGAGAACTAACATACCAATTCCAATCACCATTAATTTTTTACTCAATCTCTCTCTAGTCTCTCGTGGTCAGATCTCATATCTTTTCCCAGACTACTCACAAACTAAGTAAGTATATACGAATGTTAAGGCCTCTTGTAAGGAAACCACTCCAGACAGAAACTGCGTAAAAGTAGTTCGGCGTACTTTCACCCAGCTTTAGGTCAAAAGGTTCTCTGTAGTTACCTTCAGACAGAGCTAAACTGTGCAGTGAAATCCAACAAGTTGGCGGGGAGAAGTTGAGAAGAAGAAGGAATGGGCATTCCATTCCATTAGAAGGCAACATAACGTCTCTTACGACGATACCTACGATGAAAACGTAACGTAAGTTAAGGGAAGGGGAAAAGCAAAAGGAAACGATGTTGAACGAATGGTGAATATATGAAGTCTTGACTAGCCTTGCGTATCGTCGAACCAGCTTGAAGCCGTAGATAGATGAATTTGCTTGATTTATGGCTAATGTTGAATGTTGCCCTCGTGGGCTGTAGAGAGACTTTCATTGCATTAGATATAAGTACTAAGTAAATCTATTGCCGTTAGCTATGTACATTTCCTTCACTTAATTCCCCAAAACTAAAGGCAAGTATACAAGTCAACACATCCCACTTTTGTATTTCCCTGCAATATTATGTAATACATCTACCTTGTAGCAGAACTAAACTCAAATCTAACCACAGGGGATGTAAGTAAGGGTTATACTAGAAAAGAGAAAGCAACCATCCAATGGAAGGACAATTGACTTATGACTTTCTCTGTTTGATTTCTCTTTTTTCTTTTGTCTTAATGTTGGCAGAGAGAAAGGATGGTGGGGAGCCTTTGAAAAATTCCACTCTATTATATTTCGATGTCTATTATAAGTTGCCTTCAGAGAGAGAGAGAGAGAGAGAGGGGGGGGGGGGGGTGGTCACATATATCTAGCACACCTATTACATATATACCTAAATTCTTGTGACTTTATTCATAGTAGCAATAAGTACATTAACGAGACAAGATAAGTAAGATAGACATCATAATAATGTTACTTAATGTAATATAATGTAGGTTAGCAGATTCCAAGAAAAGAATCAACGGTGATTCGCAACTCCTTTTTCATGCAATATTAGCCTGACTACTATAGGAATAGGTTGCCAAACCCGGGGAAGACGTGCCATGTCATCCCTGTAAATAATTGCAGCTAACCATCGAAAGTCAGCAAATAAGTTTCAACGTAGAATTGAGCGGAACTGAAGAGAAGAATGGTATGCTGCTGGAGAAAAGTCAATCTATATAATACCTTGTAAGAACTAAAGTGAACATCAGGGCCTTTTTTGTAGTAGCCAATCTAATGTTGGTTTCAGGCCAGAGCAGTCAATAGTATGCCTAAAAGCTTTGTGAACTTTTGACCTTACATACTGATAGATCTCTCTCTCTCTCTATACAATGAGGGTGTAGCTTCTACAGCCAAAATTCTGTGCATTACCTTCTGCTAACTTCTGATGCGATGGCATAGCTAGATCCTAGTTGGCTGTCGTTTTTTACTTTTACTCACTTATCTACCTACGGAATGCACCTAGTTGTTTAACTCCTTGTTTGCCAATACATATTTTTCTCATATACCTTACATTTCAAGACTGCATCATTACTTATATAAACTATGTTCTATCTCTCATGAGATTTCATGGCATGTCATCTAATCTCCAGGAGTTCGCTGAACTGAACTTTTGGCGTGAATTTGACAGTGTACTCATACTGAATAGGAAACACGCTTTCTCATCAGTAATACCATTACTAACAAGTAGGTACATAACACCACTTCAAATTTCATATAAAACATTCCAACCAACCGAGAATCTTGTATACTACCAGTCTACTACGTCCTAGAAATAGCAATAGTTCACGAACAAGATCTGTGGATGCCAAAATCCTTTAAAACATCTACTCCCTTGTAAAAGAAGAATGGCAAAACTCTTGTTATAACTACTAGCATAACTGCATATAGGAAAACACAATGTGGACATAGAACTTTATTTTCAGAAGAGCCCAGACGCAATTCCATAACATTGCACTGTGATTTTCTTTAAGGATTTAAAAGAATCCTAGATTTTGAATAGATCTCAGTCGAACAGAATGGAAAATGGATAATTACGAGTAGGTACCCATGTTTTTAAATCCCTCGTTATCAGACGTCCAAGATTAACTATAAAGATTATGTCTTGCGCTGATGATATGGTACATAGTTATGGAATAGAAATAATTTACTACGGGTAAAGGGTAAACAATCTTCTTCATTAAAATTTATTTGCATCTGTACTACAATTGTCACACACATATCTAAAGAATTAAGCTTTGGTACGATGGGCATGAGTTTTATTTGATTTCAACTCAGTTGTGCAGAATGCCGTTTGGATATTCCTTTCAACGGTTTCGTGGAAATATTATGACAGAATTTTAGTGACATATTTACTTCGGTAACAATCATAAATATCTGCAGTGGGTGGTGGTGGATAAGACTATGTGAGTAAAGAATATTTCTTCCACTGCATTTTATGTGAAGTAGAAAGAGACTACTTCAAATTTGAATACATGGAGGAAATCTGATTTGGATGTAAAGCTAGAGTGAGTTTAGTTGACTGAATATCTCTGGACAATCAGTTAATAGTAAAGGAGATAAAAGTTTTATCGATTGAGATTATGCAAGAAGTAATATAGTTTTTGTCTTGCCGTGTCGTCACCAAATATAGATTCCTAGTTCCTATACGACCTAAAAAAGTATTACAAGGTAAATCCCTGTTATTACCTATATATGTAGATTTAGGAAGGACTGAAGGAAGTCGATTCGATTAGATCTATATGTGTGATATATTCATATAAGTTGAAGAGTTGTTATAATAGGGAAAAGGAATAAAAAATATATAGATAGAAAGATCTTGAGACGGTTTTATAGTGGATACTTGGATGGTTAGATAGGAGGACGCATTTATCAAATGATATGAATGGTGACGGTGAATGAATAGGGAAATGAAAGAATAGAGAAGTGAGAAGGTGCTTGCTGAAAGTGACATGAGGAGAAGGAAAGCGTCGAAGACGCTAAGCTGAAGTCGTAAAGTTGAAAAGTCCAAGAAAGTGAAAAGATTCCAAAATAGATGAAAATGAAAGCTTTGCCTTCTCTTTTACTTGACTTACCTTATATTTTGTATGTAAGTATTAGATGTAGATGTAGACTGGAAAAGTTGAGATTGGAAGTCCTTTTCTTTGGTGCAGCAGCCCTCGGAGCTCGCTTCAATTTTTCCGGCCTGTTGGCATTTTTCATATTATTGCTTTGGCCTGATAATGTGAGTTGAGTAAATACCCTCTTTTCTTCTTCTTTGAACTTATTCCAAATAGAATCCACTGTATTGGATAAGTTAACAGATTCTGAATAGCCGATGTGGATAATTATTTTCCAGGAAGTAAGGTGTTCTGGAGGAGATTACAGTATTTTTCTAAAATAGTTTTCAGTTTTCCCTTTCACTGAATAAACGGGGCGGGCGGGGCTATATGTATTTGAAAAGCGGAGCGTTCCCGCGTTTTACTCTACTTTAACTGCTCAGTCTGACTGAATTCCTTTGTTCTTGTCCATTCAGGTGTCTACTGGAAAAGGGATAGCATCGTCAGTGGTGCATTTATTTGTGGCCATTCCGGAAGCGTTCATATTGGGCAATGGGGAATACCATATTGAGCAAGGGAGCACCATCAATCTTGTCTGCATCGTTGAGAAAGTAAGTAAAGCCTTTGCTAACAGCAATTTTTCAGTTAAAATCCATTAAATCTAAAGAAAATTGACAATATTATTTGAGCAATTGACAAATATGATGCGTCTCTGTCTCATCCCTCATATTAAAGATTAATGAATGGCACAATGCACAGTATCACTGTGTGTATGGGTGAGTAGTGTGAGTGAACTGAATAATGTTGTGAATGTAATCTGATTGTGCACCAAGGCCGCAAGGTCCTTATAACTTATAAAATATTATACCTACTTTACTTTATACTGTGTAGAGTCCGAAACCTCCCGAGTACATATTTTGGTACCACAACGATCGTATGATAAATTATGGCAGCACACGCGAAGTAAGTGTACAAACGGAAACAGGGAGCAAAACTCATTCCAGACTGATAGTAGAAGATGCCCAGGCTTCCGACTCGGGCAATTACACTTGCCAGACAGCCAACGCTGATCCTGCATCAACTATGGTTTATATATCCCAAGGTACTATTACTAGCACTCTATTTGTCTCTACTTGAAAGCCCAATAACTAACTGAGGTGCTTTCTTCTTACTTGTCTTACGTGTCATTAGATTACATCGATAATTATCATTACTACCTCAAACTCCATAAAACTCTTTCACTTAAGCACTTTCATTGTCCCCTAACTACCGTTAACTACTTTTCTCACTTGTGTCTTCCCGATCTAATCTTCTTTTCACTTACATCCATGTTTAGTGATTATATTTATATTTAGCTATAATATAGCTTAAACACTTTTACTGACAAGTATTTAAGGCATATAGCAATGACATTGAACAAGAAATAAACTAATATCACTAATGATCTCTTAACCAAAAATTTTCTTTCTTTTCTTCCAGGTGATAAAATAGCAGCAATTCAACGGAGAAAAGCTGAAGCTTCTGTATCTAGTGGAATGATAGCGGTTGTAAACTCATCCATTACATCTCTATTTATTTCACTCCAGTTTACATTCTGTACTGTTAAGGTGTTTCTCTTTCTTTACTCGACTGTCACAAGCTGCCTTTTTGTATCCTCTCATCTGTAGCTCCAAAATCATTTCTTATCCCTAACTTACTTACAAATGTTGAATTTTTACTACTAAATATTTAGAAAAGCCATAATATGAACATTCTGTGATTTTTTAACTACCTAAATTAGCACTTGTTCTCACAAAATACTAGTGTAAAGTACAATAATCCATGAGTGTAAAAAGATTTGCATAATAATTATGCATGTAAAATGTAATTGAAGAAGTAGGTTCAAAAACATTTATCAAAGGAATTAGAAAAATGTGCTAGGTATACTTTTTCTTAGTAAGTAGGTACCTTTTAACATAAAGATCTTGGTAATTGGTGCTTTTAATGCTACAAAATGGTAAGTATTAAATGTTACTTATTCATCTTATCTTATTATGAAACTACTTGTTACAAAGTAGAAATAGGCTTTTTGTTATAAAGTATTAATGTTAATACTGCACTACATAATCATCATAACTATTCATAACGGTCGTAAGAAATTACTTTTGTGAAGAAGAAAGCGTACAGAGTTGACCATTGATCGTTTTTACTATAATTAAAGGCGACATAAAATGTTTCCTTTTATTTCCTATTGTAAGCAAGAGCAATTTTGCCCCAAGTCCAATTTATAGTGAAAAAAAATGTTATGCATGTCTGTATATGTATAATATTAATGCTCACATTTATAACAGAAGTAGTTTGACAAAATGCTGGATTTTGGCATATTTGCCATTTTGTTTTTGTTTTGTTTTCTTACTGTGTCGACAACAGGACATCACTAACTTGCACAGATACAGATAAATGCCGCAATAAAGCAGAGAAGAAATCGACCCAAATAAAAGCTTCGAGGACACATGGAGAAAAGGACAGGATAAAAAGTCATTCTTGTGACTACTAGGTATACTATACGTATGTATTTTCTTCTATGTAAGTACTTTATATAGGTAAAGATACATAGTGACACACTTGCACACTGCATTCCTTATATAAGACACTACATCTACAGATATCTTACCTATGTATGCGATGCTATTGCCATCCCTCTATTTACAATGTGTCTACGTTTGTATGTCCATCGTATATCTATGTTAGTAAGTATGTATTTACTAGTTTAATTTACAGAAGCAGACTCTATATCACAACCCCTACTCCATTATTGGTTTTGTAAAATGTATGTATTTCTATAATAATATCAAAGAGACAAAAACAGTATATATCTTTGGACGGATGGTTCATTCGTCTTTTACTAGTTCATGTTCAATAGAATACATACGTATCGTACTACTATAACTTTTTCAGGAAGGAATACAGTTACCGTTAGTATATTGCCCTTTTCCTAGAATCCTGTGTGTACTGAACTGTGTGTAACCAAAGAGTATCCCAAAATTACTATTGGAAGAATCCTAGCAACATTCATTTCAAGTGTTGGCAAAATGCCCACAATAGTTGGTTTCGTTTGATTTTGATTTGGCTAAATCGTCTCCAATAGACTAAAGTGAAAGTGCTAATGTGTACATGGATGGTGAATAGACACTTAAAATAAAATTGTTTACGGATTGAAACGAAGAGAATGGTAGTCATTTTACTGTCCTCCTGCTCTGTTGTACCATCATGATGACATTTCTATTGATTCGACAACAATTTCCACTTCATATCATCTACAACTAACTAACGAGATCATTCATGGCAACTTTTCAAAATTGAAAGCCTATATCACATAGAACCCATTGCTTTGCGTCGAGACAGCATTTATGTCCTTTGGCATTTCATTACAAATACCTACTATTATACCTACCTACATCCTCAAGTATACAATTTGAACAGTTATACTCATATAGTTTATATCTCCTTTTATATTATACAATGCGTGTAATATTATGTATATGCTGTGTCATTTACAACAAAAGAATTTTTTCTATTGTAGAGCAATCAAACGCAATCTAGAGAAAAATATGCTGAATCTATGCATTTTGTATCTTGCTGAGAAGAGAAGCCGTATGTATATAGTAGATTGTGGAAAATAAGAGATAGACATAGCAGCGTTGGTTCATTAAGAGCCCTGATTCAAAATTGAATACGTAGAGAGTAGGAAAACTTGTGCTCCTCTCATCTGATTATGCCTAGATGCCTAGGTAGCTGACGAATAATTCATATATCTG
>JABASI010000661.1:0-34267 GCA_019776505.1 Tomocerus nigrus
ATCCTTATTGGAGAGGGATGTTGACAGTTCATATTGACGTCGTAAACAAAGAACTTTCTTCCTACAAATCGAAGAGATAAATATTGTAATATTTAATGTGAGTTATTAAGGGTTGCCAGTTGAAGGCACAACAAGGGATTTAGTAGTAGGATAGAGAAATGGTTGGGGAAGAGGCTGATAATAGATGGCCCCATTGTCGTAGGTAGTCAGACGAAGGATCTGTTGGCACTACTGTCTGACATGTCGTGGAAGAAGAAGATGAAGACTAGAGATCTCATAATGGCTGGAAATGTAAGAATGGAGAATAGAGTGCAGCGCTCGTTTTCTGACAATGAGTAATACTGTGATAAAATGAAATAGAATAGGAGAAAAGGAAGAGAGGCAGTTCGTAAAATTAGATATTCGGTGGAAGTTAGTTGCATTGAAAGCTTAAAGCGGAAAGGCTAAACGAAGCCTGCAGTCATTCATTTAAACAGACAAAGGGAGTGTGCCCGTAATTCTGTGTATAGGGCGAAGGAAGGATATGGGTAGGAGGAACGAGTGCAGATAATACGAGCATGTATTTTTAGGAAGTTAAGAAAACAGATCTTATATTTAGCTCCTCTTCTCTTCACTACCCGTCTCGTCTCCTCTCTTCACTTTACATTAGCAGATTGCTATGCTAACCTTCTCTTCATTTTATCGTCTTGAGCACATTATTCTTTCGTCAAAACATATGACACGACTGTAATTTGATTAAAGGCCCCTTAGAATCTAATAACATATGTTTAAAACGCTCTTGTGCACACAAATAAGGGAAATAGTGTTTCTGATTGTAATATCAGCAGTCACTCAGTCCTCTTTTCATCCACTCTCTCTCTCTCTCTCTCGCGGCACTCTCCCTCTCTTTCCTCTCTCAAAAGAGAAATGGGATCCTACTGAACAAAGATAACTTTTCATCTAAAATCTTTCTTCTTTTTCAATAGGTAAACTTTATTCCTTAAGCTCTTCATCCTTTTCTTTGATTTCAATAGCTGGATTATTCATAAATAGGTGCAATCCTCCTCCATGTACTATTACCCGATGCAAAACACTCTCCGTCCCTTTTCAACGCTCTCTTTCCCGCTCTCCGACTAATTCCAAAATGGAAGAGAACCTTTCCCATGAATTCACAAATAATTCCTATGTAGCATCTACCTAGGTAGTCACATTTCATACCGAGCCAATAGAATTCCTCAACAAATAGTTAACTAATCCAATTTAATACTTTCATCCCCTAAAAGCATACATTTCCTCTAACAATCAAGTCCACAGAGTTTTTACTTATATTTATGCACAAGGAATATAAACTTTATCGTTTTAGGAGTTTTTATAATTAAATGTCATCAAAATTATTAATATTGGTTAATTTTAACTGGAAAAGTGTGTGATAAATAGTGGACACATTTTAAGATGATGCCATACAAAATCGTTAGATGTTTACGCGCGACATTTTAATTCCAATCCGATTTTCCCATAAAATAAAATACGTTCATTACATTAATTCAAAATCAGTGACAAATAAATATATTGGGACTCTGTCATTATTATGCATGCAGATATAAGAATTGTGTCTTCGATTTGATTGGAAAAAATGGGTTTAGTGTTATAATTAAAGGTAGCTTCCTGGTAAAAGTCGGCAGTAGTGACGATAAAATAACTTGTAATTAGTGATCTGTGGGCGTGGAATTATTTTTACATGAATGCTAAATTCTGGCTTTGCTCTTGCGTCCCTTTTCCAATTTGATGAATTATTTGCGTATGACTCCCCGTCTGGAACATGAGCGTATTGTGACCCTGCCGTATTTAAGTAAACTAAAGTTTGCGAGTGGCATTGAATACATCTTACTTAATATTATTCCCTAATTAGGACTAAGTGCCAGAGAGTGCCTTTTATTATTAGAGTATGTAGCATAATACGTAACCTCTATTGCATTATTAGCATTGCATCCAATGTCATGTCACTGTATAATAGCATGGACGATTCCTTGTACGATTATTAAAAGTAATGCTCTCACTCACTCACTCACTCTGTAGAAATTACATTTTCTGACTGACAACCGTGTAGATTCAGATGAGATGCATAAAAATACATAAAAGAGTCGGACTTGATGTTTACTTACTTACTTTGTATTCTTTTGATCTGTCTGTAGATTCCATTCAGGCAATTATTCATTTCATCGGTAAGCACTGTTTATCCTTTTAGTTGTACTTTGTCAACTAACAGTCGGGACAATTCTCTTTCCATTTTTATTATAACCTATTTACCTTTGATTTTTCTCTTTTTTCCATAGATAGAACTAGAACATTTACTACATTAGTACTAACCAAAATTATAATTAACTAAATAGCACAGCAGTCTGTTGCAGTTCTTCTTGTTCAAAAGTGAATTTTTCAAATGAGATCTTGTGGGTAGCTATAAAAGTACTAACTGAATAAAGCAAATGTGTACCAAGAGCTACTCAGTCGACATTTTTAGTAGACTTGAACAAAGAGAGAGAGAGAGACATCTTTACTTGTACAGACTGAGGAGAACAGTATAGGAAACTGAACTATTTAATTATACTCTTCTTCTGGCTCTTTTGCCTATAGGTGATCATAATAATGTGTCTGTGCTTCGGTGGAACAGCTAGTCTGTGTATGTTAGCCAAGTCTTAGTGAGTTTGAATTGACAATTGTGAAGAGAGCACTTGCAACGCAGCTATAATGTATATGTTTACGCGCATATGTAAAATAATCCTTTCCCTGATGGCAATAATTACCACTTTGCCATGTTTCCTGTTGTAATTTCAAATTACAAGTGTTGCGTTAACTTTGTCTAACTAATAGTTGAGCAATAATATACAGTTTTTGCAGTTTCATGCTAGTAAAGCAGTGTTTATGAGTGATTGTTATGGCCTGCTATAGTATTTCAAAGAATTTTCACTAATGGTACTTAGACTACATAAAGACTCGCCTAATAGCAAATTAATACTCTTTATCCTTCTCATACTGTCATACAAAATGACCTTATACTAAATTATAAACAGTATGGCCCACTACGTATGTATATACTTACTTATTACGATACAGTTAAGCACATTTACTCTATAGCCTACTGCCTATAATATATATATAGTATATATAAATATAAGTACATCCTTACTACACGTTATTTATTTCCAAACTAAAAGGTAAACTCATAAAACAGAAATTAACTACTGATTAGGGACTAAACGAAGAATAATAGACAATCGTATCTCAGATACAGCAACCAAAGTTATTAAGGGAAACTAATTTCTCCCAGAGAAATAACTGTTTAACTTACCTAAACGACTATTTCATGAACAAAATTAATTAGGATTTATCTCTAGCAATTATAATGCTCCTAACCAGTATTGTATAAATAGTTATTTATAGTAAATACATAAGTATAAGTATATAGAGCGTAAGTGTAACGACGGTACACCTTTTAAAGGTTTAAATCTACGAGTAGGTATACTACTTGCATACATTTTTATAACATATTTAAAAATATAATTAAAATTCACAATAAATAAAACAAAATCTGTAACCTCCATTATGCACTTACAATAAATACAACGCAAATTTTTACCTAATAATGTCCAAATAAATACATAACTATCCCTCTGAATTTTCATTACTATTTATCAAATTTAAAATTTAATCCATAAATTGTTTGTTTTTCATTATCAATCAATTTTTAAGAACTTTCCCAAGTCTGTCAATTTCAATTCATGATAGATATTTATGCTTTAAAAGAAAGTAATTGTAAATTTATTGCTAACATTAAATTTTTTTATTAAATTTTACTTAAATTAATATTAAACATGGAAGATAAAACAACAGCACTTATTATATCGGAATATTTCTTTACAAGTAATTTAAGTGCAAGAAATATGCATGTTACAGATTGGTAAACCCCTTATTTGCAATCAATAATTTGAATGGACACTTGATTGAAAAGAGGATGCGTAATATAAGGTGAAAGGGATGGTCGTGAAAATTAATGATGCGATTTTTTTGTGATTTAAACAGTTTAGCCTCCTCACTGAGTGACCTGAGTTATGATGTTGCTGTCTTAGAGCGAGCCTTACGGACGAACGATGTTGCCAGAGTTAAGAAATGTTTTGAGAAGCACCGACATCGTTTTCAAGTAAGTGGAAAAGTATATAGCGGCATTCGTGGTTATAATAATATATTAGTATATATAATATATGATATACTATATACACGTGTATGTAGGTACGTACAGGATTCACCTACGGGAATGTAGTTGATTGGCTCTGTTGCCTCTGTTTGGGGTCTCCGTAGTATTTAGGCTGGCCATTTCCATTGAGTTTACTGTTAAGTCTATTTAATTGAATTGGAAATGATAGGAGAGAGTCGCCGAAGTAGATAAAATAAAAGTAGAGGAGTTGAGTGAACATGAGTGTCAAGTCAAAGTCGAATCCAGTCGCTTCGTCTCAACTCGTGTCAAGTGGAATTGAATTGAGTTTTGAACTTATGGACTTAGGCATGCAGTTGGGAGGTAAAATAAGGATCCGCGACACGAAACACACAGCAGAGGTTGTTAAGCTTTATTACAGCGAGAGAGAGAGAGAGAGAGAGTGAACGCAACTCGCCATCAGCTCACTTGCTCTACCTTAAAAGAGAAGTAAGAAAAAGAGAAAAGAGAGAAAGGACGGCAAAGAAGAAAAAGCTCTAGCTCGGTGGGTGGATGTGGATGGACATGGACATATGACACGGATAGTAGTGAGTAGGGCAGGCAGGAGGAGGAATGGGCTGTTGTAGTGGAAGACGCGTAGGTAGTCGACGGCGAGAAACAAGTTACATAGTGCACTGCATTTTGCTATGCATTATAGATTAGTTTTATGGATGTTGTGATGGGAGAAGGGAAAGCGGAGGATGGAGATAAAAGCATTAAGGTGTCCAACTAAGAGGCCACAGAGTGAACAAAAGAAATGGAATGGATTCCACGAGGGGAAATGCTGGATATTATGTTTCTCCTTTAGTTACTACTATCTCCGGCTAATGTCCCTTCCTTGCCCGCCGACTGCATGAAAAGGAAACTCCTCTTACTCTTTATTGCCAGCAGTCTGGTGCCGAGAGAGAGAGAGACCCATTTCACAATTGCATTCCGACTAGCCTCCTCTTATTCACATCTTCACGTGCATAATGTGAATCTCTCCAGACTCACAGTCTCTCCTATCCCCGCTTTCTCTCTCTCTCTTTCTCTGTGTCTCTATGATAGAAGGCTGCAGCCCTTCTTCCTACCTCACCTCTTTCATATTCTGCTACTCCAAAAATGGCACACATCCGACTTGCACTCTCATCCACAGCCTCCACCAGACACCACAAATAATGTGCAAGCATGTGTGAGCAGCTCTGTATGTGTATTTGTCCATGTGACTATGACTGCAGCTGCCTGCACCCGTCGTCCTTACCGAACTCACCTACTTCCCCCCAAAATTCACATACTTCACTGGGAATAAGTGAGCACAAATACACACGCTCTTTTCTCCCTATTCCTAATGATATCCCTAATAGGAAATACATCTTTCTATACACACACCGTCATTCGCTATAGTCTACCTCTCTACAGATTCGTAACTGTAAATGGAACAGAAGAGAAAGTCAGCTCTCTCGCTTTCTTCTCCATTTTACACTTTCGTGTCCTCATTCCAAACACTTTGTTCCTTGCTGAGGCCGAGTTGCAAAAACCTAAACTCCTTTCAAAGGAGGCTGCAGCAAGTGTCTGCTGTCATGTTCCTAGACAAATCATGTCAGTTTCAAACCGATTTACACTACTGACGTCTTTTAATGTCTAAAGGAAAATCTCCTTTGACCGCACAGAAATATATCTACAACATAATAGTGTAGTATTTCAATGTTAACGATAATCTACTGAAAGTAGCCAGCGAAGGCTTTAAAAATCGAAATTACAAATTAAATAATGAATTTAAAAAACAACATTGTAGTGGTTACGTGATTCTTCGAGTAGGTATCTACCCAAGGCCTTAGAACGTAGCTTGCTTTTTTCTCTCCATCAAGTACTCTCGATTAGGCACGACTTCACTTTTGGTGACGTACTTGAGAGGACCGAGCGCTAGCGAGCTTGCAATTGGCAGAGCAAGGAGGCAGAGCCCTTTCCCGGCAATGTAATTGGCGTAGACGCCACGTCCTCTCAAGTACGTCACTAAAAATAAACTCCTGCAGGATCGAGAGTACCTGATAGACACAAAAAAGCAAGCTACGTTCAAAGGCCTTGACTTATACCTCTCTTATGCTAGGCAAATCCAAAACCATGCAAACTAAACACAACGCAACGTAGTTTCACAATTAGATTCCGTCAAAATTACTTCACGATATCCTGCATAAAATTTACGGAGGAAACAAAAAAATGTGGGATTTACGTAGGAAGGTTATTATTGAAATTTAATATTAACTTTTGAAACAATATGCTCAGTTTTTATTGTATCTAATATCATAAATAATTATTTTTTTGCTTGAAAATATTTAGCGACTGTAGTACATTTTCAATTTTATATTTTCTGGAAATAAATGATGTTCTATACTATAGTAAATATTCAATTATTGTATCTTTAAATTCAAAGGATGAGCATTGTAGAGTTGGGCAGTGAGGATTCCTCAGTCTCACACAATGCTTTCTTTACATTTCTGTTGTGGTGGATTTTTCGGAAAAGTTTAATTTCCGTTGGCGCATATTCAGGGTTTACGATGGAGAGTAGTCTAGGCTGTTGTTAAAAAGGTTCGACACATGCACATGTACATGTACAAACATTTGTTAGGAGATGTCGGCATTATACCTTCTCGCAACCACTTCAGTTAAGCTCCCCCATATAAATACTCTGTTGGCAAGGTACACAAAAAGTCTTAGTAAGTAGGAGCAGAAGAGAAAGAACATCAGGCAGGACTTTTGTCCGCTTAGGATTTGCCTATGAGGTAGCCTTTACTAGTCCGATTTGTAGTGGTTAGTTCAGCTTTGGTTAACTCAGAAATTGCAGGGAGCACAGACACAGACGTCCCTGGCGGACTTCAGTTCTAGATTCAAACCGAAATTCCTTCTTCAGCCGTATACATTGAAATGCATTTTCCTGCTGCACAAACAAGAACCGTAATTTCATGTCCTTCCCTCTCCTATCTCTCTACCTACACACGGAATTGCAAAGAAAGGAAGAAAACCTTTTTGCCTCTGACAGACGTCTACTACTCTCTACTGCTGTGCCAGTAGTCCTCGCATGCTCGCTCTCTTTCCTCCTTCCTCCTTCGTCCAATTTCTGCATATAATGCAATAACAATAGCAAAGCGCTCTAAGTAGCCACCCGTACATTTATTCTTCTTAGACTCATGCCCATTTATTAAGAATTATTAGTCCCATTAAAGAAATGCTCATCTTAAACATGAATTTATAATATATATATGTCAATTCTTAATATTAAATTGTAAATGTGATGAAACAGCAAAATAATGTTAAATTATTCAAAGAATAGCATTTTCAGCTTAAATGTACTTTTATTTGAATTGTTATTTGAATTATGACACAAGAAGTGCATTTGTTGAAATGAATGAACTTAAAATAAACGATAAAAATGACGTCAAAGCTTGTACGTCCAAAAGTTCTAAGTTTAAAATTTTAAATGCGATTTTTATTCATTCAGGAATTTACGATTATAATAAATGTGCATTCTCAACGATTGAATACTTCAAGTAAAAGACATAATGAGCTGCTACAACCACAAAAATTGTCGGTCGTTATCCCGCCTTACAGCTGCGGAAAATGTTTTCTCCTATTTCAAAAGCCAGGAAAAGGAAAGTAATATTAAGAGGAAATGTATATTCTTCTGCTGAACACACTGATTTGTTTTTTAAAAATACTTAGGTACACTAATAATATAATGAAAGTACATGTAATGCCAATATTGAGTTGGGCTAAATGAAATGCCAATTCCATCAAAGTTTACTGTCATCTCAAATTCACTTATGCATTTACATTAACGACTTTGATACTTACTCTCAATTTCAGAGAAGGTATTTTCGTGGAAATTATTTCGGCGTACCTACTCAAAAAGTATTTACTATTTATCGTATAAGTAGCAACAACTCCTTCCTTAGCGAGGCATTTAGATTACAGTATAAGAAAAATATGGAACAAATGGTCCCTACTTATTCATAAATTATTATTATCGTTTTAATAACTTCAGCACACAAACTGTATTCAGGACTACCACATTTAGGATGAGAAGAAACATGTATAAATATTTGATTGTACTCAGAATTCAGAATAGCAGTAACAAATAGAACTAGGGAAAGCAAATAGACAATTAATTTTGAATGCTCAAGCCTATATTGTCCAATTTTAAACTTGTAATTGGGATTTATTTTTATTTTTACATGCTTCAATGTGTATTTTTTATTTATTTACCAACATGTATAAATATTTGATTGTACTCAGAATTCAGAATAGCAGTAACAAATAGAACTAGGGAAAGGAAATAGACAATTAATTTTGAATGCTCAAGCCTATATTGTCCAATT
Source organism: Tomocerus nigrus (assembly GCA_019776505.1). NCBI lineage: Eukaryota > Metazoa > Arthropoda > Collembola > Entomobryomorpha > Tomoceridae > Tomocerus > Tomocerus nigrus. The sequence goes on from JABASI010000661.1 coordinate 8,578, forward strand.
TTAAATTTGTAATTGGGATTTATTTTTATTTTTACATGCTTCAATGTGTATTTTTTATTTATTTACCTTAGGATATGCACGTGATGTTTTGATACACGGTACATATGTACATAAGTAACGGAAACATTAGTTGTATCAGGTAGACAGAGTTATGCTTCTTACTCTTACTGACTGTCTTTTTGATTTGAGGAGTTTCCTGTGTTTGCTGCTATATGAACAATAATTTATTATGTTGGCATTGCTTAACTACCTATTGTGTTGGTTTTAAATACATAGGTAGTATTTCGTCGCTGGAATATTTAGCGACGTTTCGGCTCGGCCTACTTAGCTGTAGCTAACTTCTAAAGACCCTTCCTTAATTTCATGTGTGTAGAATATGTAACTAGTGTGACGAGCTGAATTTTCATTTTCATGTGATTCAGTGAGCGGAGCACGTTGCACTTAGGGATTTGCCTGAGAACGGGAGACATTATTAAGAATTTTTAACATGAGGGGAGCCCAGAATGAAGTAAAATAAGGGAAAAATTGGTGGGACAGAATTTTCTGTATTTACTTCTGTTGGTTTACTTACTGATTAAGTAGTTAGCTGAATGGATGGATGGGTTGTTGACAAAATATGATTTTTGGGGAATAAGCGAAGAGATAAGTAGCATTTGATGTATTTGATAAATGGATGTGGCATGGGTAGTGGCATGGCTGGCATGACATGACTCGAGTGCAAGTTAATGTCGTTATGAACTAAATGATTTGATTAAGTCGCTGCTGGTTTGTGTGGATTTTATAAGTGAGTCTATACAGGGTGTCTAATAAGTATGTAAGTGTAGATGTGCTGGAGAGTTTACTGGAGACGTTTGTTTTGGAAAGTGACATGTGATGGGTCGTGTGATTATGTTATCTTATTTCAGGTAAGCCGACCATGCATTCTTCCTCTTGTATGCAAGTCAACCTAGGATTCAATTGTGGCAGTGATGAGGCAACGTTATCCGGCATCGGTAAGAAAGACTCAAATATGACTCAATGAATCACTCACAATTCATCTACCTACGTAAATATTCTATCGTAGAAAAACTTACTAACTACTTTACTCACTTCCTTCGTATACTTACAACTTGTATTGACCTAGAATCTTAGCTCAGTTACACTTTCTCATCTTTCTAAATTATAAACCTCTAATTATGTACACTTTGATCTATCATTTTCACTCTCTACCGTCTTTGTTCAGCTATTTATTAGTCTATCTCTCATCTTTTAACTGTAGTCCACTTTCTAATTTCATCTTCTTCATTCCAAACGTCTTGGGTTCTTCCATAGTCATAATATTATCATTCTTCTATGTACATCTCTAAGACTTTCATTCATCTCTGTAGATTGATTGTTTTTCTGTCAGGTCAAAAGCTCAGCTATTATTTCTCTAATACTTTCATCTCTTGATCATCTCCTTTCTCTTCAATCTCTGTACTGGTTTTTGGCAGTAGAATAATCATTTCTCTTCTCATTCTCTACTGGATTAGATCTTTCCTACTTTTAGCAATAGGATAGTAAATCTTCATCTTTTGCATTTCTTCTCTGCTCAGTTCTTTTTAGTCTCTCTCTCTCTCCATCTACAAACTTTCAAATTATAATGAAACTAAAAATTATAAGCCATATTTATCTATCTCTATCAGTTGGGGAAAAGGTAGGTAACTATTCAGTAGTAAAATATTTTAAAGATTCTCTGAGTTTTGTTGACTAGCATGACTTTCTCCATTAGTGTCTCTCTCTCTCTCTCTCTTTTCGTGTGTTGTGGAATACATAGTGTAATACTATCAAGTATTTTTTTACATGCTTTAATCTTCTATCTCGTGCTAAGTAATTATTGTAGACTTATTCATCCATCGGGCTTTCTACCAGAAAAAGTACATGACACAATTTTTTACAAAAGGATAGGATTGAATGACATCAATAATGTATTTAGACAGAAATGTTTGTAGAAAATAGCAATAGATATTACACTTGATTGTTATTACTGATACTACTATAGTCTAATATTGTTCATATATAAATAGACGTGAGCAGTAAGCAAGCGAGGAGACAATGTAATTCTCAATCAAGTTGCAAATGTAATATCAGCTACAATAGTTGTTCATTGTCGTGAGCTGAATTCTCAAGTGGAGAACTCCTAGACATGTTACAAATAACATGACATTGCTAAATGTAACTATAATATAATAGTCCTTGTGCTTTTACATATACATAGATAGCTCGTATAAGAGCAAGGGAGGTTATTATTATTATAGGCAGAGAGGACAGGCAACATTACTGCATGCAGGTAGAGTAGCTGCTTATTTAGTTCAACTTACAAGTTACTTACTTGTTAGTTTTATACATGGGGTCAGTGAGTACCTGAACAGTTGCAACTCGTTTCGGAGTGAAGCCAGCCAGAGTCAGACGATGAGAACACTTTCCATGAGTTTCGACTCGTAGCCAAATTAAATTAAAGGAAATGGAAACATGCAATGTCTCTATTATTACAATAGAACATACCTTTATATTACAGATGACTCCATGTGTACGAACGAAGGAAGAAATAGAATTGTAACTTTTCCTCATCAACTGCCCCTGCCCTGTCTCTCATATATTACTACAGCAGTCAGCTAGCTAAATATATTATAACAAAATGTCCCATATATTATTGCACCCTTTTCCTTGTCCCTTTGAGCGGAGAATTAGCTGGACGCTTCCCTCTTACAGGAAACTAATAAAATAATGTAGGCAATGCACTTAGGTAGCCTATTTGAATCTTACCCCACTACACTTTAATCAAATCCTAATAAGAATAGAAAATAATGCCTACCTGATGCTAAAACTTAGCTATAATGATGCAACAACATCATCATCGACTTTATGTGAGTAATAGAGGTAGGAAAAAAGTTTTTGTCGTAAAAAAAATAAAATGAGCTACGTAGAACAGAGCTTAATGCTACATAAGATCATGTAAGCCACTGCTCCTCATAATTTTAGTCTAATGAACTATGAATTTTACTTCCATGAAGAATGGATAGATGAAATATGACGTATGAGGAGGGAAATAAAGCTCATCCTACACAAATCCCTTAGGTATCGTTCTAAATAGAGAAGATACTCATTTCATCGAAATGTGTTTATCACTATGAACTTTTATACTTTATACAATTTGTGTCTTGGTGAGGACGAGGTAGGACGAAATAGATTCCACCGCCTATCCTCAATACCTAGTTCCATATACGATGGTTAGCTACATAGCAACGACAGATAAACGCCGAATACGTTTTCGCAATGGAATTATTGTCCTTTGAATGTCGAATGACTACGCAAACGTGGCAGGCATAGGTGTACATTACTTAATGGAAGGGATATATAGAAAGGAGCAGAAAAATCGCTTTTAACACGGCTCCTATAATATATGCGGCAAGCATGTGTATTTAGACATATACATCGTGCACATAAATCAGCTCTTAGTAATCTTAACGATGACAATTCGACTGGAGAAGTGAAAGCAGTCAAGTGAACTAACGTCCATACATACGTACTTACTCCATGCAAAGAACCTTTCAGACGAATTTCATCTATTTTCTCTAAAAATTTCATATTCTGCTAAAGTATTTTGGAATCACCTCAAAGTATGTCGCTAGGAATTATCGTCGTGTGCAGAACTACTTATGCATGCCTACCTATCGCATATACCGCTTTTTATCTCTTTTGTAACTCATGTAGGTAGATACATGTAATCTGTTTAGGTACCTTTTCAGAAAGAAAATGTCTACATAGAAATTCTTACTTCAATAATAATAACAGAGAATATACGCTTCTATTTAGGTAGCTATATACCATTTATACTGTATAGCTACAAATATAGAAAGATTCCTACCATCAGTGCTAAAAATTGGCAGATGCTTTCTCTTTTACACGCACACGCCATTTAAAAAGAATGTAACAGCAAATAAAATTAAAAAATACATGTATATATTATTGAACATTTTATTATATGTTGAATAGGCGCACAGTAATATTGTCTGACACAGTTACTTATAATCTTGGGAAGGGTTTTTGAGGCAAATTTAACAAATAATTAAATCTAAAGTAAAAATTCTGAATTATTTAAAGGATTTTATTTAACGTAATTTAGTGACGCACTTTGCGGAAGTCGTTACGTCAAGCTTAATCTCTTGATAATATAAAAATTCTACGTATACTTCAAAAAATTGGACTTAAGGAACGTAATTAACAGAAAGATTTTTTTTTGTCTAGCTGTAATGTATTATTTCAAGAGATAAAGAATTAAGACTGTTCCTGAATTTAAACACTAAAGAAACATTTAGTGAAATTAGTTTTTAAAAAATAACACGTTTCAATTTTAAATATCTATTGAAATGAAGAGCTTACATATATTCACTGAATGCGTAGCATTGCATACATAAATATACCTAGGTAGAAGATGCTCCGGTTAATATTACAGAATATAAGAGTCTAACATGCCGTTATATTCACTGCACTTTGAAAGTTTGAAGTATACTCCATTCATTTAAATTGAAACTTGAAGACGTAGCAGGTAGTATAAGTATCAGTCAGCATTCACTTCAACTTGGCCGGAGCCTATTATAGACGGGAGTATTCCAATGATCTTCAAGTGAAAGCTCATTATGTGTTGCTGAAAGCGCTTTCTTCTTATCATCTTTCATACACCATTGCCTTAGATTATTTCGGTGTCTTCTTCACTCACAATCCCTGTGCACACAACTTTTTACACACATAACGTTATTATAGCTACCTAGGCAAGTCTATTTGGCCTTAGATATATCGTAATAGACCTGTGCGTCGACAAGCTATACTTTAGGTTAAATACTAAAATCTTTTGCTACAAATTCAGGCAAAACCATTTAAAATTTTCCCTTACACATTATACTCGTACATTTTCTATTCAAACATTTCAGTAACTTCCACCAGAAACATTGAAATGCAACCTTAAAGTAGCGAAAGCGATAAAAGGATGAAAGTTACTCATGAAATTAAATCGTGTCACTGAGGGAATTCCAGAATACTACTGTAGTTTATTATCCAGAAAAAATGAGGTTAATTTATTATTTACAATAGGCACCTTGCTAGTAATTCCTTATGGCAAATAAATAAGACGTGGGAATTAAAATCTATAGGAAGTTTCATGAATTATCCTTGGCATTGATTGTTTAGTTCTTAATAATAATAGCATACCTAAGTAATACAATAGCATCCATTTAGAAATAGTCCGCTTTCTGCATTCTGCAGTAAGCATTTCTTTGAAAAACCAATATGAAATACGCGCCTCGATTAAAAGCAAGAAAATAATGGAAGCAAACAATATTATTTTATCAGTAGCCTTCACGCTATGTCACGCAAAAAGCCCGCTTAATGTATCTATGCGGGAATGTGGCTGGTAAGAAAACTCCGTACAAAAGGATTTTGAAATCTAGAAATATACTTACGACTTACGATAGTCAGATATGCACTATCTATCTTGTTACTGTTCTGTTATTATTTTATTGGATTAAACTTTGAAGCATATTATGGAACCTTAACTAAATATGTACTATAATCTCGTAATGGCAGTATCCTCCCTTCCGAAGTTTGAAATTGGTAAGCATAGCGAATAGCAAGGACATTTTCAAAATGCTTTTGACATTCCCACCGCCTGAAATTAGATAAAATTGAGATTTTTTATATATTACCAAAAATGAAGCTATTCGTGGTGTATATTTTGGTAATTTTCCCAAAAAAATGAATTAAATGCAGAAAACCTCACCAAGAATTATAGTTCACTATTGACCCGTGTACGGTGACGGAGACGGAGGACCATATATAGGTAGATGGTAGACGACATATTTATGAGTAGATGATGATTGTGTGGGAACTGAATATCCGAACAGTAGCAAATTTGCCATTCTTGGGAATTGTTACGTAAATGGGGAAAAGTGTTTTCAGGTGCACTTTAGCGAAGGTTTTTGGGTAGGTACCGTGCCTGTCCAGCTCCAGCACTGAAGCTGATTTTATTGTTATCACATTTGGTAGAAATAAGTAATTGGTAAATGCAGTATATAAATGAGTAAGGAAAAAATATGAAAAGTATCTTATTTTGTATTCCTTTCAGTCGCTGTACTAGTAATTACTGAAAACTTTTGTTAGGGATGCATCGTTACATTAGCTTCATGTCAATGGGCTGCTAAAATAGCTGAAAACAATCTTTGTCGATCTCACGGGAATGGAAGATAATGGTTTACTGTAATGATTTGCGGAATTTATAGCTGTAAAGAACTGAACCTTTTTTACTGTTTATACGGAGAAAAATAATCATTTAAAGAAAATTATGTATACCTAGAGTAAATGTATTCTTTAGAGATAGTGGTAGCATAGTAGTTATAGGGAAGGTTGCATATATTTAGGTAGTTAAACAATGTTTTTATGTACCTATGTAGGTATATCTATCTATTAGGCTAGAATAGGTAGCTACTCACATTTAATGTCGGTATGTAGTTTCTTCGAGCTTACAATAAGAGCCAATTAAGTTCATTTGTGTACCTTTAATAATACTGAGATTACGTGAATAGATAAATGTCGTTTTACTACCGACTAGGCATTCTCTACTGGTTGAAAACTACATTTTGATTGAATTTCTTTTAAGGAAGTTCTATTATTAGTAACGGAAAAATAGTCGTAGCTTGCAAACTTCAGGTCCTTTTCAGCCGTTCAGCGCTGAAGCGTAGTCTAGTGAAACAAGGCATATCTTTGGACGTAATAATAATATTATCTTCTAATGATATTTCATAGCTGGAATATCCAGCACACTTAAATTGACTAGAGAAGAGGTAAGACAATAAAGGTCTTCCCTTTTATCCCGATGGAGCATGGAGAATTGACTAAATGAGGCAGAGGCCACAGTCGCCAAGATAACCTAATGAAGACAGATACATAAATCAAGATTAAATAGTTTTATTCCCAGTGCTCATATCTGTCACAGTACAGGTCGCAGACCAGGCTAGAACTCATACTATCACTGACGATTTTATGAAGCCAATGCTTCTAATTATCATCACTTACGATATTTTCGTTCAATTTTCCCTCTTTCTTTATGAATAAATATGGCCCTATAAAATTTTTATGTCTCATTACAAATTATATAAATTTTTCTAAAATAAGGGAATATAAGAACTTGGTTAAAATATGTAGGAGTAGCAGATGCATACCTTGTTTAGAAACCATAGTTAATAATCAGGACACGTTTGTGCCACATTTACGTTCAATCCTTGCAAGCCCAATTAATAATTTGCAATAGAAGGATTTTTCAAAATATTGCTTTATTTTTTAAATAATTACTTATGTATTTTTATAATTGAATTAATAAGCACAAGTCCTGTTGCAATGGACATAACTATCACCTTCGATAATCAATTTATTTCATGAAAGCAGCGGATTTCAAATGATGAAATGAAATGCAAACAGCGCGAATAAATTATGTAGAACTTTTTTTAATTATATGTCGACGGCATAGTTTGCTGTGCGTACTTTAGTTCTAACGACCGTGCTAAGTAGCAGCACAAAGTTCACTTTGCTTGAAGTTAGGGTAGTATTATGAAGGAAAATGAAATTATGCATGCCTAGTTATTATCAATTCTAAATTGGGTAACCAGCTAACAAATCAGAAAATTTGCGGGATATCTCATAATATCTGATATTTGTAATGCTATGTCTGAAAATGAAATTAGTGTCTTATGTACACGGCTTAAAATTCAGCTTCATTGAATTATTAACTATAGAAAACTGTATGCGTGCTCGATAGCTTCATTTTATTAGTATTATCATGTGTTATTATCTGCTGAGTCAATGCTCCAGGATTTGGCAGGCGTGCGGGGATGAAGTAGGTACATCGACAAATGCCACAAAATTCGATTTTAGAAGGCCCCACGATTTTAGAGTGCAATGGAATTTTATGCAGTCCTAATTTCCATAATTTCATTCTGATAGCTGCAGGATGCATTTCCTTATTTATAAATACAATAAGTATACGTAAGTAAACACATTGAAAGACTCTTGCGTTAATTTCAACGTTGCATAATTTATTAAGAACTAAATTCGAAATATTTTATTAGGTACCTATTGGCTAAAGTTGGGATGAGAATACATAAAATTACAAAAAATATGTACCGGTCCGCAATTGGGATGCAAAAGCCATGAATCAATCTTTTAGAGTTGTAACAAAATTTTAGCAATTGTCGATGCTGTTTCTTCTTGACTCTTGGAATCATTATTCTTTTCTTGTATATTTCCTATTTAATTGTCAAGTGTAATCGATATGCTTTACCTTTCACGTGTCTTATTTTTCGAATTTCAGGAAGAATAAGGATATTTTTCAATTTTCCGTTGATATTAATTAATTACTATAAATAAAGTAGCATTGGATTCTTTTCAGTAGCTTGATCCTTGTATTTAAAATAGTGCCTACCTACTCATTCTTTTCTGAAAGTAGACTTTATGTAGGTGGTTGAAATTGATGTGTGAAAAACCATATTATAATACAGGCTCCTCCAAAATGATTTTGCTAACAGATTTTCTAGTAACTTTGATTTCTTATCCATTTTTATATTATTGTGTTTGGAGGAGGTTGAAAGTCTGATTGATTTTTGAGAAGCATTTTTCTTGGAAACAGTTTTACATGATTACAATTATCTGTATGCCTTGTTTAATTTTTGTTTTTCTTATATTTTATTACGATCATTTAGACGTTGGAAACTTTATATGCGGACCGGCATTTGGTAAGAAGTTTTATTTACGAAAATTTACTTTACTTTCTATTCTTTATTTCTTTGTGTATTCTGAGACTATTCATGTAGTAGATTCTATTGATATTATAGTCCCGTGTTAGAGATGGAATGCTTTTCTTTATTTGTGTGCTATTAATATTTCGAATCTAGGACTGAACTTACAAAAGGACTTAACTTACAGCGGACGGTACTTCCAAGCGGACGTTACTTACCTAATCTAACCTAACCTAACTTAACCTAAACTAACCTAAACCTAACTTAAGCTAACCTACAGCTAACATTACCAAACCTAACCTAACTAAAACGGACCTAACCATAATTAAAACTTGTAAGTAAAGTCCGCTTGAAAGTAACGTCCGCGGTAAGTTAAGTCCTATTGTAAGTAAGCTCCGGAAAGCAGATGCGGGGATAGTCCAGCAGAAAAAGGAGACGAGATTACATTATTATAGTCTGTGAAGTGAATCAGGTCGAGTTGAGTTGAATCGAAGAGTCGGCTTTATTTGAAGTTGACTGTGTTGTGCTATTCAAGATTTAAAGTACACTGGCCGAGTTCAATCTTTGTATTTACTCTGTACCTTTGGCTACATTACTACTACAACTCTCGCTCTGTCTCTCTTTAGAATGCACCTATTTACTACCTCTCTCTGCTCAGCTTCCATCCAATCCACCACTTTCTTTTCTTGCACTCTGTTCTCTGTTCTGTTCTACTACTGTGAAGTAGTCTAGTCCTAGGCCCTACACTCGCCCTACTCACTTGTTTGTTTTCCGCGTTGCTCTGCATTACTTTAGATTTGTTCCTCACCTTTTGCTTATTGTAATTGTACTTAAGTCTGACTGACTATGCCATGCCTAAGATTCTCTCTCGCACTACTTCCTACTTTGTTCACCATTGGAAATTGAGAAAAAACTTTTGTCATTTTCGTTTGTCTCACTTAGAACTTCACTAAGGAAGCCGTAGATCATGTACAAAAGCATCTACTTAAACAAGATGTTCCTCCCGATTTATTTGAGGTGAGTTCCGTATAATTCTCCTATCTTATTCTCTAGCTCTTCTTTCTAGCTCTACTAGTGAATACATACTTGTTCTCTTCTATCGTCCGCCTCTATGGAGCACTCTGCCATTCAGAGCGGGCTTTATATGTATTAACTCCGTGAGATCCAATTCCGATATCAAATCCTCACATATTAAGAGCATAGCACTTTGTATTGTTTGTGTATATAAGCATAGCCGCCCTTCCTCTACATATATTATACTTACTTGCTAATATTGGACGATAAGGGGAGTTGGAATTTAAATATCTACCTGACTACTGACTGCAGATGCAGATAGCAAATATATCTATCTCAGTAAGTAAGTAGTGGTGGGAGAGGGAGAGTATACGGGAATTTATAATACCCTCGTGTCTCACTCTATACGGCTATCGATTCAGCTGAGGAGCAGCAAGGACACAGTACATTCCCATCACAGTTTTAAAAGTCAATGCGCCTTCTACTAGTAGAACCCAGAGCTCTTCCTGCCTGCCTTGCCTCCATAGCCACAACACCCACCCCAACTCAACGTTTGCTCTCGGAAAGAAAGCGGAAACTAACTGTAAAGATGAATCCCAAGCAGAAGTGCCCCTTTGAGGGGCTGGCTACTTTGTCCTTGAGGCTCTCTCTCTCTCCTGCACTACGTAGGCACAGAGCGTTGTATTCGGAATTTTCTTGAAAGGATTCTCCGAGGACGTCCATAAAAATGAGAACAAAGTTATATTTAAAAGGAATTATTTTCTCAGCAATGATGTAAGTAATATTATTCCTCGGGTACTTAATAATAGATTTTCGTCATATTATCTACGCAACTTGGATTCTCCGTTTGAGAACGCGGCTTGTGATCTGATGATATTTTTAATATTATTACTCGGCTCTCTATTCTCAAAGCCTGCCAGATGGAACTTATTGATTTGTCTCCTACTAAATGTTTTAAAAGGGACCGTGAATAGCGAATAGATTTACTGTCGTGTCGTCTTGACATTTTATTTTTAATGTAACTCCACAATAAAAATTTTACCGGTTGCTAGCTAGACCTTTTTTCTCTGTGTTTATTTAGCACACACACTTTCTCTGTTTCTGTTGCTACGTTTTCTTCTAATCTAAATGTATTGATAGGATAGAGCCGTGTGTATTTGTAGTTGGTGAATGGAGTTGTAAAATTAATTTGATGCTCTGTTTTTATTTCAGCCATATATTGACGAAATTTTTAATTTTTTACGAGGAGAACCGTTTAGACAATTCCTAGAAAGGTATGTCAATGTTCTTGTTTTTTATTTCCCACTTTACCTTTCCCTCACACTTTCTCCCTTTGATTATTGCATTAAGTTCGGTTGATTGAGCTGCTGTCATCTTTGCCATGTCTAACGAAGCCTAACGAACAACAGTACATGCGGAACGTAGAGGTAGCTAAATGTAGATTTCTATATGTAGCTCCGCAGTCTGGCTAGACACTACAAATAACTAACATAAGAATCGACTCTGTTCCCAATGGAGTGCTTAGCTTTCCCATCTCTTCCTAATCTCTCTATCACGAAACCTTTCTCCTCGCATCAATTCAGGGCTCTCTCTCTCTCTCTCTCAGCCCTATAGACGCTCTCTCGCTCTCTATACGGATCCCGCACAATTAGATTACCTTACCTACAACTACCAACCAACTGCCTCTCTGTGTATCATCAACTATGCATGTATATTCTCCTAATTTCTATACACACTCAAAATATTGGTTGGGCGGCTCCTTCTCTCTCTCTCTCTGAGGTGGCTGGCTGGATGAGGATGGCTATATGTTGAAGCCGAGAAGTCTGCCAGGAGATACACTTACCTTTTGTCTTCCTGGCCGCTCCTTCCTTCGTTCACTGTTACTATCTCTACTTACTTAATCATTAATTTGCTTATTTGACAAAATCTGTGTGTCTTTGAACCACTGAGCTCATGCTGTGCGTGTCTCTCTCCCCAGTCCCCACACCACCACATAGATATTATTACTTACCTAGAACAACGTTCGCCAACTAGCTACCTACTACCTTCCTTGTCCTTAGCTCAGTTAGTTAACAACCTATTGTTCTTTGTCGTAGCCTCTCGCCTAATCTCCGACAGACAAGTATTCTTCACCCATCTCCTCCACTCTACCACTCACCAGCACTGACGACTGACTTGTCTCCAGTGTAAATGTACCTGCCTGCCTGCCTGCCTCACTTTATCGTTTTACCCGCCCGCCTCCTCCTCCCGCTCACACTCACTTTCCTCGAAATGTGCACTGGCTTTTCTTGAACACGACGGACGGACGTCTTAAAGACATCCACTTCTTCCTACTTTCCAATGTCTCTTCCATTCTTTACTTACCCCACCGTTAAAACCACGCTTCAACCTTTAACCCTCTATCTGTTTCCTCTACTTCGGGAAATTTTCCACCTTTTTTAATTACTCTACTTACTATAGTCGCTACCAATAAATGTGCACCAATTTGGCTGCATAGAAGACCGATTTTTACCTCCACTACATCCAGCCAAAAAAAATTTGGAGAGAAATATTTTTAGCCCCATTACTATGCAGCCAAATTGGTTCACATTTATTGGCAGTGAGTAATGGCCTTTATGTAGCATTTGACCCCTTGGAACATCGTAAGAAGAAAAGTAACTTATTAGCACTAGTGTGGCTAGTGGAATGACGATTTTGTACACATAAACTATCTATGCCGTAAAATTCCGACGACAAAGTGTGTACTGTTGTTCGCAAAATTAAATACAAATGAACCCAACCAACCAAAGTAAGGAACTTCGTAAAAAATGACAAAGTGACGTATTCTCAATTCGTATGTCAATAAAAATAGCAATTGGTCAATTAATCTAGTTTCTACGGTGTATATTTGATAGTATTCTTCATAAAAGGCTTTTATTAAGCTATCTAGTCAGAAATGACTCCTTTTCATGGCTTTACCTAAGCGCTCAATCAACCAATGACTTAATCTTGTATTGTCGACCATTTTTCTGATCTTTGTCAGTAATGAGTGAAGAATACAATGAATACATCAAGTGAGTAAAGTTCTTATTTTAACGCATGTAGAAATAATTTCAGTCTCCTGAGTTAGAAAGCCGAACAGGTACAAATGTATGTGCTAATTTTAATGTCATTTCTTTTCAGTGACAAGTACACTCGATTTTGCCAATGGAAAAATTTGGAACTAAACATACAGGTAATTTAGCATTAGTGGATTTTACAGTTTTAAAATGTATTTCTGTGAAGATGATAGCCTAGGGAAGATAGTTTTTTCTGGAGTGATAAAATGCATTTGGTAAGAATGTTGTTACTTAAATATTTAGTAGCCGGTGTATTTATTTAATATGCTCTAAGAAAAGCAATGAAGCGCAACCCAGCAGGACACATCATATTATTGGGCAATAAATAACTGAAGAAAAGTAACTACAGAAGGGAAATATAAAAACTCATGCTTCTGTGTGCGTCAGAGCACCAAACAACAAATCTGTTAATTGACCTTTGTCCTTACTGCACATCTTTTTCATGATCTACTTTTTGATAACATAGTTTTATTATTTTTTGATGTTGATATTCCTTTGCAAGTTATAAATACACGTAAGGTTCATTTACTTGTGCAATCTATCTCAGTTAAATAAAAACCCCTCCATACTTTGAAAAGAAAAAGAAATTTTTTTACTTCAGCATTTTTTACGCTGTGACTGCGTAGATTTAGTCAATGGTATTCCTATTATGTTAGTAGGATTAATAGACAGTCGTAAATAATGTTTAAAGTATAATTTATTTGTTATGGATGTATTAGGGACGAAATTTGTTCTTACATAATAGTTTTAGAGATGAGATCTGAGAGAATAAAGTCTGCCTACAGATATCTGTCAGCAAATGTGGATTTCGAGGAAAAAAAGTAAGAATGAAAGAAAAGGGAATTGTATGAAAAGATGTTTGGATAGGTAATGAGAATACCGAGAATAATAGAATGAAAGGTGGGTAGAAATGAAAGGGTAGGAGAAAGTAAATAGATTAACAGGAATATTGTTGAATGGGAAGTAATTGGTCCTGGTATGTTCAAATAAAGGGATATTATCACAAAGGAGCTAAAATGATAATAATTTCAACGAAGTGGATTTGTAATGCCTTAGGGAGGATAGTGGAAATGGAACTTTAAATGTAATAGAAAGAAATTATAAACAAACTTGACAGGAGGATCCAAAAGATAATGCAGAAGTTGATAATATAGAAGGTAAAAGTTGTTCTATACTAAAGGAGGCACCTGTAATTAATTTCTTCGTCTACCTACCTATCTCCTATCTGTAAGTAAGACAGGTCTAAAGAGCCCCTGATTAGCAAGAGATCAAAATGTGTTCATGAACTGGCTGATGTTAACTAAAGTCTATTGCATAATAAAAGGGAGGTAGATGAGGCAGAGGCAGCCGTGGTTTTTCCGAATATTATTCCCTTTGTGTTGAGCATTTATCTGGGAAAATAATCTTAAGGAAGAAATTAGATTCAAGTTTGTTTAGTGTGCAGAGAAAATTGATTTGCCAGGGGTCGGGAGTGACTGCCGTGAATATCAAGCAAGAACTATAGGGCATGATTTATTTTATGGTTGAGTTGATTTGATAGTCCATCCTCCGTCCTACTTACTTTTCTATGTATAGTCGACTGCGTTGAAGGTCTGCCTGGCTGGGATGGATGGATGGAAGTGAGTGAGAGTCAGTGAGGACAAACAGAGACTAGGACCAACTGAGGAGTATCTGTTGTGTGTTTTGTCCTATTTAGTTGCTATAAAAGAGTGAATTACTCACGATTTTCAATTTGACATTTGATTGAAGCATAATGAATGTGTTTGTTTGTTTCTTGCCCACGCAGTTAACAATGAATGACTTCAGTGTTCACCGAATAATTGGGAGGGGAGGGTTCGGAGAAGTGTACGGATGTCGGAAGGCCGACACGGGGAAAATGTATGCAATGAAGTGTCTGGATAAGAAAAGGATTAAAATGAAGCAAGGAGAGACTCTAGCATTAAATGAAAGAATTATGCTTTCTCTTGTCAGCACTGGGGTTTGTGACTTCTCTTCATATCATTTTTATCACCACTCTCTTACTCTTTTATCCAGGAACAATGTCTACATTACACAAAATACATAGTTGCGACACGTTCTTATGAAATACAAAATAATACGCTGTCCTGTCATGCATGAGTGAGAGACACAAGTCTACCTACACAAAGGCTACCAACTTTTTCTCTTCTCTTCTATTATCACAAATGATGGTTAAAAATAAATTCCCCCCCACTTCCCAACAGTCCATTATCATAACGTTCCTTCTTTTGACGCGAATAATACAAAATTATTACGCTCGCACTTCAATCAAGGACTCTGTCATTAAAATATCTTTTTAACTTTCAGTTATGATCTCTTTTATTTTTTGAAAAAAGTTTTCTATTATAAACAAATCACATGGCAGATCACATCTTCACATCCATCGTGCTCTGCTCAAGGTACAATTCCTAATTTTTTTAAACTAAAGCCAAACAAATGTGAGAACTCACCTTTGAGAGCATGTCTATTATATTATTTTGAATGTGAACACATAATTATCCTTTGAAAGTTAAAGTGGAGTGTTTTGGTTGATAGAGAGATGCTAATTTTATATTCATTCTCAGATTGAAACTCCCAATTCTCTACTTGAAATGGGATTTAATTCATTCTGTTCACTTAAAGCCACATCATGCCAAGCATTAGAGCCTCCTTCACTCACATTACATTCACAACTCAAAATATATCACAACTCACAACTCACTCGCTGCATATACACGACCGTCCTATAATAGTAATATAATAATAATCATCATGATTTCTTGCTGTGGATTGTTCTGTGACCATGTGCTCATTTTGATGTTTTTTTTTGTTTCGTGGATAAACAGGCTGATTGTCCCTTCATTGTCTGCATGACTTATGCCTTTCACACAACGGACAAGCTGTGCTTCATCTTAGACCTTATGAATGGCGGTGATCTTCACTACCACTTATCACAGCATGGCGTTTTCAATGAACAAGATATGCGCTTCTATGCCGCAGAAGTCATTTTAGGTAAACCAATCCACTCGACGACGCTAGTCCACTCTGAAAATATGGAGGACAGTGGGAAAAGTCTTTTTCTCTGTTTACTTCACCATTTTTCTCAAGTTTACATTTATGATTGTGTGTATGGAGGATGTAATGTAATGGGACGGTTGGTTGGTTGGTTGGTGTGAGAAGAGCAGCGAGATGATTACTTTGATTCTTTTCAACATCCGCATCAGCACATTTTAATTTAGTCTCCTCTATTCCCCGACTTGACTTTAGCTCTATTATTATCATGTCGACTCGACTTTCTGTTTATATACGTGTGTATAATCACTTCTCCGCTAGTCAGCAGCCAGCAACTCCAGAGATCCTCTTTAGCATCACTCTCCGTACATTTTAGATGGAGCCCTGCCTACCCGTGCCCCTGTATCATTCATGTGTGTGTGGTGTGGTGTGCACACTCTGACTCCCAATCTCTATACATTATGTATTCTGCTTTACTTTTCTAGTTCTAGTTGTAGCTATGACTTTATTCAATCTATTATTCAATATTCAGCTCAAGTCACTACAGTTCAATTCATTTCAGACTAGGCAAGGCAAAGGCAGATAACAGACTATATTCTTCGTCTACATAAAGTAGCTAGCCTTATACATGCATATATATATAATAAATGCATTCACCAACACCACCACCACCATACTATACTAAATAGTTAGCGAAGCAAACTAAAGGCTAGTGCTAGTCGACACTGAAATGACATAGTGTGCTGCTGTGCCCAATGTGCTAGGAGAGGGTGATAAGCCTACGGAGGGAAATGTCTTTCTACGCATTATATACTTACTTAGTGTATCATTTTTTTCAATATAAACATAAAAAATGTCCGCACACAGTTTATGGCACTACATACTTATTATCAATGTAGACATGTACATTTTATTTAACTAGTCAACTAAATCTGTTATGTCAGGCCTAAGCCAAGTAATATGCTCCCTGTCCTCATTTTTTTCCTCTCTCTGCCTACCTACGCATATAAATTAAGTTAGCTATCCTCTCTCCTTCTCTTCTGACTTGACTTTGACTTGACCTGAGTTTATGTCGATCGACTTTCTATCCTTCATGTTGACAGATTATCTCCTTCGCACCATTGACATGACAGTTTTATTTTTTTCGGGCTCCTTTCAATAACTTCACTACTTACCCCACCTCTTACGTTACTCCTCCACGCTTTCACTTTTAAACATGTTCCATCCAACTACCTGGATTTTTATGACTTTCCATGGATTTCCTCTTACGATATCAGTTTCAAGGCAAACACAGCAACAGACTAAGACTCCTTGGAAAAAATGTTTACGACGGAGACATGTCTGAAGATTGTAAAGATATTTTCCATATTTTAGAAGAGTGACTCTAAAACTACATGCTATACAGTGTGCGCAGTTATTTAGAGAAACCATCTCCTAGTGTGCTGGCTGATACGGACGCAATGATTTAATAGGGCCCTCGTGATTTGTTTAATATTTGTTTAAGACTCTTTAGTTTGTTTAATCGGTAGTTAATGGGATGTGTCTGAATTTAAGGTCTGGAGCACATGCACAAACGGTACATTGTTTATCGAGATCTGAAACCAGCCAACATACTTCTGGATGAGCATGGTCATGTTCGCATATCTGATTTAGGACTCGCGTGTGACTTTTCCAAGAAAAAACCCCACGCAAGCGTGTAAGTGAAATTCTTTTGCAATAAAGATAATTAGTGATGGGATCGGCATTGGGTTTATGAGTAATAAGTATGTAATAATGCGGCTAAATGTGAATCCACCTCCCAGTGTGTCACTAAATCAATCTCATTCTATTTATCACTAATCAATAAGGTATAGTGAGAAAAGTTTTTCTGTTATCAAAACTTGGTAGCCTCACAATTAGCCGCTATTTCTTAGCCGGAAAAGTTTGGTTTTTATCGGCTGACGGAATTATTGGGAGAAGTTGAGCTTGGCCCTTTCCTGACAAAGCAGAATTAAATGTCACGCAATGGAAGGCAAGCTGGGCAAGATCTGGATGGATTATCCTCGATTTGCTTTCTCCTTTAACTTTCTTTAGTTTAAGTTAACGGGGAGGCAATCAAGTCCAGTGGTTTCTGTTTCCTTCTCGTTCCTTAATGGTTTTTGTCTTTTCCTTTTCATGAATTCCGTCCTGATTAGAATTGGCATGATTCTCCAGTTAGTCTGTCCAGTCCTCCTCCATGGCACGACCAGGCAGTCCCTTCCATTCCCTACTAATGTATTTTGGGGTGAAAGTCAGGAGATGAAGGTGGGAGAGGACTTTCACTTTCCTCACCTTCAACTGTTGACACTGAGGATTGAGAGGCTCCCTTGCCTTCCTCTCCTCTATCTCCCTGCTCTATCATTCATTGGCTAATGTATTTATTTCAATTGTGCGTATTAAGGTAAGCGTGAAATGTGAAATGATGATGACTCTCTATTTGTTTGTCCGATGTGCTGTGTATTTAGCATTTGAGAGTTGAGTAGTGGCCATTAGTACAATAGTCGAGCGTAAGAGTCTGGAGATGTGAATTGATGAGTCTTATGTAAGTACATTTGAAATTTGATGATTTAGGGGTACACACGGTTATATGGCGCCTGAAGTGCTGTCAAAAGGGACGGCATACGATTCAAGTGCAGACTGGTTCTCATTTGGCTGTATGCTTTACAAACTATTGAAAGGACACAGCCCATTTCGACAACACAAAACAAAAGACAAGCACGAAATCGATCGCATGACCTTAACGATGGTAACTTTCTCCAAATAACTTATACTATAGTAAATTGAAAAAATTGATTTGTTATTAAATGTGTGGAGAGAGAAAGTGGAGGAGAAGAAAAAGCGGCGTCTCCTTTCTCCGTTGTCACTCTCTCTCTGTCTGTCTGTCTGTGGCGGAGAGGGGCTTCTTCGTATGGCGAGCGAGATGCACTTCGTTTGCACGTTCAGTGAAAATGATTCCGAAGGGAAGGCACACCTGAGATGGAATTTCTACCTAGGTTCATAATTTTTGTTTTCCTTTTTGAGCAGAATGTTGAGTTACCTGAATCGTTTTCGTCGGAGCTTAGATCTTTGTTGGAAGGACTGTTACACAGGGACGTGGATAAGCGTTTGGGATGCAGGGGTAGAGGGTAAGTTCTCCTTTTAACACTTCCCCTATGGCTACAATAATATCGTCTCGTCCTTCCCAATCTCCTGCCATCCTCCCTTCTTTTTATTTCAAATAGCTCGCCTCACTATCACAACTCTCTCTCTCATTCTCTCTCACTCGGATCCGCTATAATGGCATTCTGCCTAGGTACTTGCTACTTACTGACTTGTGAGTGAGGTATCTACCACTACATATATATTATTATTATATGGATGACTCTGTATGTATATGGACTGTGCACTAGTCACTACTCGTAGTCACTACTACTAATACTGCTGATATGGGTTTGCCCTTTGTACCTCCAGATATTGCTTCTATTACATGGCTTAGTCACTTACAGAGTAATAACTTTGCCCACTACATCTCGCTCTCTCTCTCTCTATTTATGTGTATCTATAGCATGAGTTGGGTTCTCATGTTTCTAGATTGAAGTTATGCACTCGGAGCCTATCACATCGTTATGATATATTTGATTCACCAAAAATCTATAAGTAGACAGAGTGAGAGAGCCATAACTGAGAGTGAATCCAAGACAAGGGAGGGAGGGAGTGGAGAGGAAATCAGCCTCCTTTCCTTCCCACAAATTTATTACCAGAGAGAAAATCAAAGAGTTTCTTTATCCTTCTCCGTAGTTTCTGGGAATTTAATATACCTAGCTCCTGAATTCAACTCCGTCCTTCGACAACAATCCAATAAATAATGAGAAAAGGAAGTGAGTGCAATGATCGGATGTTTTCTATTCTTCTGCGTCATGTAATACATAGTCATGTCTGGAGTCATAAAGTGGCCGCCGCTCTGCTCGGCCATGGCCCGGCCCGGCTACTACCACCAACCCACTCTCACTCACTCACTCCACTTCACTTACTTTTACTTACTTGCTTCCTACCTCCTTGACTACTCACTAACATTTAATTCTGTCTGGGATTTGAAATACAGGCCGGACGAAGTGAAGGAGCATGCCTTCTTCAAAGGGTTAGACTGGCAACAAGTTTACTTACAGAAGTACCCTCCTCCATTGATTCCTCCACGTGGCGAAGTCAACGCTGCTGATGCCTTTGACATTGGCTCTTTTGACGAGGAAGACACTAAAGGAATAAAAGTAAAATCAATTTCCTTCCCTCAGAAAACATTAGTTTATTATTATGTTATGCATTGAATTGCTTGGGAGGCAGATAGCTTCCTCTCTCTCACCAGTCTCCTCACCGCAGCAGATAAATGTGACGCGAACTCGAGTCTCTGCCTACAAAGACAATTAATAACACGTACATAAATGCAATCGACTAACAAGTGGAGTAAAGTAAAGTAGAGTAGACTGACGTGACGACTGACTGGAGCAGAGGACAAACAGACAGAGCAAGGAAGCGAGCGACTCTTTCTTTCTTTCTGCCTATTTATGGAGCTACGTGCTGGAGTCGTGCGAATTTTTCATATTTCTCTCGGCCTCCTCTCTGAGGAGACAATAATATTCGAGACAGAAGAGTAACGAGACGCTGTCCAATGACTGCCTTATCTGGCAAGCCAGGAGCAAACAATAGGAGATGACTTTTGACACGAAATGAGAATTTGAGGCGAAATAATAAAGGAATTGTGTGAGGGATGTTCGTCAAGTTGTTTGGAGAGAGGCGGCGTGTTCCGTGGCTCCGGGATCTTATCTCCGCCTCCTCACTTGACTTTTCTTTGAATTGCAGCTAATGGAGGCTGACCAAGAGCTATACAAAAATTTCCCACTGGTCATATCGGAGAGGTGGCAAGCGGAGGTAGCAGAGACTGTGTTCGACACGATTAACGGAGAGGCTGACAAGGTGGAACTCAAGAAGAGGTCCAAGCACAAACAGAGATACGACGCCGATGAAAAGGAGTCCGATTGCATTTTACACGGCTACATTAAAAAATTGGGTGGTCCATTTGCCTCTGCTTGGCAGACCCGCTATGCAAAACTGTATCCGAACAGGTAATAGGCAAAGAAAGAGAGTGAGCCAAGCCAAGGCTGGGAAGTGAAGGGAGCCAAAGGATGATATTCATCGGCTTGACGTGCCTTGGCTTCCCTTGACTTCACTTGGCTCGCCCTGCCATGGCACTCATTATTTATTCATGCAAACGCCACTTCCTTCCTAAATATGCGCTCCGAGAACGTGATTTTGCATAGAATTCCGAAAATGAATGTGAAATGTAAATGTCCCGGAGTGAAGGAAAGGGAGGCTGTAGACTTAGTGTGTGATGTTCGTGGATAAAACTCTATTTTGTTTTCTCCGTGATGTTATGCAGGTTAGAATTACATCCTGAGTCAGGGAGTACAAAGCCAGAATTGATATTTATGGATTGCATTGATGAAGTCGTCCCAGATCTTGTTACTGTTAAAAACGAGCAATCGATTGTGATCAAAACGAAGGAAAACAAAATTGTCATTACGAATTCGGTAAGTTGGGCCAGAGCAAATAAAATTTAAACTGTCTCTCTATCTATCTCTATCTTTAGATAAAACATAATACCCGTTACTAATAGTAGTTGATGTAGTTAAAAGTACTTTCTTTTCCCTCTCAAATGTTCTCAACGGGTGGAAGTGTAAAACAAATAAATCTTGTTGAGTTCATGGCGGAGGGAGAGTAACTGGGGGGAATTTGGTGGAATGTTGTGGGATGGCGGGCGGGATTGGATTGTGCTTGGCACGGGATTTGTCAGGAAAGAAAGGTTTTTAATTACGCCGTTGTCTCCTGGCATTTTAATTTGAGTAATTAGGGATGGGAGTGGGCATAATTTGATTATGTGTCTGTTCTGTGTATGTTGAAGGATGAAATCGGATTGAACGAATGGGCAATGTCTCTTCGATCGGCGCACAAAATGTCCCTGGAACTGCTGAGCAGTATGGCTCGGAAAGCAGGGAAAATCTACGGGTCTGATATTGAATCCAATAGCAAACACTCACCAATGGTAAATCGTTCGACGAATGGAAACTGATGGAAATGCAAAGTAGACAATCGTGTGGTGGCGAATGGAAGTGTATGAGTGACTGACGCTCGCTAATCTCTCCCACTCTTTTCCAGCGATTCTTTGTCCTTCTTCTTATCCTCTCCAGATATTATCTCCAAACTGCGATTTATTAGGTCGTGTGATGCAATGCGGGACAAAGGTCACGGCTGATTGATCCTCTGTCCGGCTGCCAACCTCACAGTTCAGTTCAGAAGAATCCCCCGTCTGCGGATGCATTCAACGCCACGTAGCGTCCTTCGTAACGCAACAATGTATCATCTACTTAACCCGGCTAGTGTGTCTGGGAGGAAGTTAGTGCAAGACGAAACGTAGCCCATTTGCCACTGTGCATTGAATTCAATGACTTTTAATTATTTCTAAATATTCTGTTCCTCTTCACGTTCTCTTGTTATTATTATTGTTGTTGTTACATGAAGAATCTCTTGTTGAGTGCTAGTCATCATGTGCCAGTCAAGTCAACCATAGAATTCGGAGCCATGGCTCTGTCTGTCTCTGTCTCTCCGCTGGAATTAATCAAGGACGCAGGTCAACCAACCAACACCAACCAACCACATGACATGAAACACCAGTGAACCTTAATTACTCCTACTGCACTGCTCCTACTCTAACTAGATCCACTCTGTGCGTTCTGTCCTGTCCCTCCGTGGACTGCAGACTCCTCATGACTCGTGCACTTAGCAGAGGCTTAGCCTCTTCTTCTCCATCCACTCCGCTTCGGTTGCCTCTTTTTTCTCCGCTCCACCGACAAGGGAACACGGAAGACACTTGAAGAAAGGAAGGAGATGTGCTCATCCTCCTCTGACCTATTGATGACATTGTCTTGTATTTATGTAGTGGCTCGTTCCATTTCCTTCGTGATACTACAGGAAACTACCTAAGTGTACATAGGTACTTGTCCTAGCTAAACTTGAGTATACCTTACCCACATATTATACGAACTGCGTACCTACTCCTCCTACTCCTCTATCTCTTCTAGCAACCTTTAAATATCGAACAATATTTACAAAAATTATTTATTATTCTTTAGATGAATGCCGCGTCGTAGCTCTGTCTACTGATTTACTACTATCTCTACCTACCTAAGTATATGTACTGTGCATTTTTGTTTGTTGTAATATTTATTGCCTGAGATCGAGGAAGAATCTTCCTCATACTACATCCTCCTCGCCATTATAATATCTCTCCAGTTGTGTTAATTCACGTACATGTTTAATGCCAAGAAGCAACAAGGTCAAAGCTAAAGAACAAACTATTGCCAAAATGAAATGAGAAGGAGAAGGAGAACTGAGGCTTATTTAGTTAAGCATTTGTACTTGTACGAAGGGAAGTGACGCCATGTCATGTCATGCCAGAGAAAGATAGTGTGCAGAGCTCCAGAGCCCAAACTTCGTATTGATTGATTTTTTGAGGATGATGTTGTAATTGTGAGTGATTGTTGCTGACGTGAGTGTGTGGTGTGTCTGGTTATTTTTATTCCCTTCTCTTTGTGCCAATAATTACATATATAGTACATATACTATATATATAAGCCGGACTGGATGTCATGCCAGGGCATGATGTCATTAGTACCGTCGTAGACTGGACTCTCGACTATTTATCTGGACCGTACTCTACTCTTCTCCCCTTTAATATTAGCGTCAAGCCAATTTAATTACCTCCATAACCTCCACCATTCTACGGACAACACTCCGAAGACAGGAGAACAATATAATCACAATACAATCCATAACAAACATGTTCTACTACTAACTACACTACTACTGAATATTGAATACTATTATATCTAATTTGCACTCACACAATAAATACCTACCTATGTAGAACCTACCTACACGGAGGTATGCAATTCATCTATACATACACAACAACACACCACACAGCACACTACACTCATCTTCCGAACGAAATCGCAAAGCTGGGAAACATAAACATACGATACTGAAAACAGTACACAACTGCAATAACTAATTACTCATGTCATTGATTCATCCTCCTTTCCCTACTCTCCCCTATTTATCACCTTACCTCTACGGTATTGACTATTAAATCTTGGTAGACGCGTAGAAACCTTCTCTTTCACTTTTATTCCTTTATTATCCGCCTGTTCAGACACGCTCTTCCCCAATCCTTTCTCTAAAAACTCCTGTAAAAAGACACGATTAGGCATTCTCTTCAATGTTAGCAGATTTTCTACCGTAAATGAGTTATAGGGATTATTGTGGCCCACACCGATTCGTTTTATTACTTTCAGCTCCGTTTTTCATCTTTTTTCATTTGTAATTACACGGGTATAATAATGTATTACACAACTGAGAAATTAAGAGTGTTCTAACTAATATTTAGGACGGACTGCCAATTACATATTGCAAATTACAACCCTTTAGACATTGATTACTAATAAGTAATGAGAAATGATGTACATGTGTGATCTAAATACTAGAATCGTCGATGTAAGTGTTGTAGAGTTCAATTTTACATTTCCCTCTGGAAATCAAATAATTACAGAAGCATACTATGTAGACATGATTGGGAAATAGGAAACCATTCTGAAATTCATAGACGACAAGAGAAAAACACAAGGGCAATTGTAAAACAATAGAAGTCTCTACGGTTTAGACAAAGTAGCCTCGCGGTGCGAAACGTAATAACTGTTTTTGTCTTTGAGACACGTTCTTGTTTATTTGGAAACGGGTTTTATAAATTATGCGGGTCACAATGTAGTGCAGTGTAGCCTTTTATAATGAAGGAAGGAAATAGAAACTATATTTTACAATAGGACAGTAAATAATATTTGCAGTAAACTGTATCCAAAATGCGATTAAATCCAGTAGGTAACTCAAAGTGCAATTTATGGATGTTTCTTTTTTACTGTTACATTTATTATCTGTGTACGTCGTTTCAATTGTCATCAATTGAAAGATGTGGAATTGATACATTTCAACGAAAACGGTGTGGGCCAGTGCAGTGACGATATGTAGTATCTTTTGAATTAAACGATGTAGAGCTTGACTTGACCTGACCTCTTCCCGGTTTATTTAGCGAAAACGACACCGCAAAAAGTTATGACACATGAAACTGTAATCCTCATTTGATTTCTACTAAACCGAATGTAGATATAAGTCTAATAAGTAATGTTATTATTATTAAATTACGTATATTATAATCAGATTATAATATAACTATTAATTATACGTTTTGACTATGATTGCAATTGCATTTACAGTACATAATACGTGAAGCTGTAACTGTATAACCTTACGAGTATTTGCAATTTTAGCCGGTTGTCTAATTGTACGCAATATAAATCTATGTAGATGAATTAGATGATAGAGCTCTTTATTATACCATTGTAATGGTGATCATTTTTAATAAAAATTAAGAAAGCCATTGTCTCACAAGTTGTTAGTACATACTACTATGCATTTTCATAGTAAATCTATCCTTACTTCTCCGGACTGACTTTATACGCCTTCTGTTTTCAACACTAGTAGTAGCTACATATTATTCCGAATAGTTTCTGTGGGTCTCTCTATGTAGATATATTTAGAAAGAATTGTAGGTTGACTGTCTAAAAAAACTTTTCTCTTGTATTTTCTAGAGTATTTCTGTATCTTTGT
>JABASI010000662.1:0-34256 GCA_019776505.1 Tomocerus nigrus
ATATTTAGGTACATATTCGCATGTATCTTTTAAAGTGATACACAATTTCAATTTTCAAGCATAATGTAATGATATGGACTAGCCCAGCATGTCTGTTAGTATAAAAATGTTCTCAAGTATATCTACCTATATAAGATTTGCATAAGCTGGTAGCATCTGTTTTTTTTAAATTACTTTTCAAAAGTCAATAGATATATATACATTAATGCATATTATGCTTAGGATGTGTTTAGGTATCTCTTCTTTGCCTTGTCTGTTTCAATCTCAATGAAATAAAATACTAAAGCAGACATCTTACGTGTAATATCTGCAGATGAACATAATTATTTGCTAAATATACTCGCTGTTTCTGCCAGTTATCTCATCAGCATCAAAATCTGTCACAGGGTTAACATATTCATAGGGAAAGACGCTTTAATAATAATTGGATTTTTTCTGTACTTCTTCCTCTACAAGGTAACTATATAATTTTCGATATAATATGATTAATTATGTGAATTGGGTATCATAATATATGCCTTAGTGGAGTAATATATTTTGGATTCGTTAGTACAGTAATTTAATTTTAATTGTTTCCCTTTCACAGAGCATTGAAAAAGGAACGTATACTTGTTTCAACTTGTAATAACCGATAAAAAATTGGATTTTCTCCACCAGATTTGAAAATGACAAGTTGTTGGACTCTTCTAGTTCCAGAAATGGTTGCCATCAAAGGAAAGAATCTGTTTCAAACCATTGAAATGTCAACATTTGTTTCAAACTACGCAAGTGAAACAGAAAATGACACACCGTCAAATTGGAGAGCTCTTTTTAGCACAGTATTTGACCCGATGAGATTCAAATGCAACATGTTATGTAATTCCATAGGAAAGTTCAATAAAAGACAAGAACCTGTGAAAAGTGTAAAAGATACTACTTTGCATTTTTGGACATGGATGACAGAATCGTTGTCAAAAGTTAATTTCTTGTGTATAGAAAGTCAGTTTTATGGAAGTGTGTGTACAATTAGTAATTTAAAAATGTTGTCAACCCGAAAGATACAACAGTCGGACATCATTGAGTTCGAGTTGGAGGAGCACACCACAAAGAATGGAATTAGTCTAAACTAGTAATAATATGTTTACTATTTACTATGTACAGTAGTACAGTACCTAATAATAATTACTTTTCATTTTCATTCTTTACATGTGCCTACTGTTTTCGACGGTTTTATTTTTTGTTTTTGTCAACGGTGAACAATTATTCTTGTTGCTGTAAGCCTGTAAAATTCCAATGTTTTTCATTTAACATTAATATTCCTTGTAAATATATTTAGTAATCCATATTATATGCACATCCTTAAATTATGTATACAAAATTATTTTAGTAGAACGATATAATAATATTATAAGAATATTAATACAATATTTCCTATTGAATGTAGTATCTAGACTTGGATTATCATGTTTTAAATGTAGTATTGATTATTGATACAAATACCATCATGTAACAAACAAATAAACGAATGATAATGTTTATTACGTTACATAACTATCAAGCTATCACAGTCGTAAGCATTGCTGTAATCAAGTGGTCAAGCATAACATAATAAAAAAACAAAGACAAAAACACAGCATCATGTATTAAAGTTTACTGATACTGGGACTAATACAAACATCCAGATTTTCCATTCGGATATTGATTGATTGATTGAAGGTGAAAGACAAACAATCATCTTTGATAAAGTAATAAATAAAAAATATTTGTCTAAGACTTGTTTTGTTTATTATGTTCTTGAGACTTGTTATCAGATCTTAGCGTTTTCTGATGTCACAAACATTTAGTATTGTTACTCAACTTAAATCGGCATTGAGAGGAAAGACACATTAACTCATAGCTTAATAGCATAGCATATATATAGTATAGATGGCATAGAACGTTTATTTTCATCCTCATCCTGTCCTTCGTAAAAAGCTGTCGTCTACCGAGAATTAGTATACCTTTATTTCGTACATTTTAAAAACGGAAGTGATTATACCAAATGCAATCAAGGTAAAAAACTAAAATCCCCTTCTTCGTATAATAGCCGATCGTGCATGTTCATGAGTTCGGAGAATCAATCAATATAGGAATTTTTCTGTAATAGAGCTAGATTTTCTCCATTATTTTACTACGTATTATTTTTCAGTTGGTTTGTACATTTTGTGAGGTATTATTATACAATCCAAAGGGACACTATACACACACACACTTGTGATGTGAGGTATTACATAGTACAAACAAAGATTACTAGCTAAACAAATGGAATGCATAATTTTTAAAAGTGATTTATCTTTTCTTTAAGACACTATCTTTGAACTTGAAATACATTAGGTCAGGTCACTATGTAATTTAGTTTGACATACTTAAGTACACCATCTAATTCCAAGTAGATACATTCAACATTAAAGATTAAAGATTGTGTTCAGAATATTTCATTTGATTTTTCGAAGTATTACCATGCAATCTGTCATTAATTTCTAAATATAACTTTTTATGTCCTTCCTATCCCACATGTGATTTTTCATGATACATAATATCTACTCTACTACACCTTAATGGAAAACTTATACTGTGTCGAAATGTTGTTGCAATTGGTTTACGTTATTCTCTGATACGAAATATCGGTCATCTCATCTAAAAAGGAAACGTTTATTTTTACCAGTTGCAACCACTTCATAAAACATTTGTTCGAATTGTCCTAAAAATCATTAATCAGCCAGATTACCACGAATATGAATGTAAATTGTGTGTGGCACATTTCCAGGGAGCCCAACTGACCAACCCGCCTATATATTATTAATGAGTAAGTAGTAGAGTAGGTTGTCACTGTCATGCAGTAGTACATATTATAGTATTGCTCAAATCTAATACTTATTTGGCCCACCAGCTAAGAAATTGAACAGATGCGCATCCAGATCATTATCTTTTGTTATAGTAAAGATGTCTGAAGATCAAAATAATTTTCCATTCAAAGTAAGGCCATTTCAGGGCAATAACTGCACTAAAGTCCAATTCGAGACGCAGTAAATGAAACTTTGGATCCTTTGGATGCTGTAATAATCTCAATATAAGATTAAGTTAAGGTGGGAGTCGGTCACGCCTTCAATCTGCCTAATAAATCTCAAACATTTGCATTAGGTAATGAGAAACGCATTTAAGAAGCTTAAAGCGTATCTTCTATTAACTTTTATATGTCGTAGTAGAACTTACAACTTTACAACTATACTACGGAATTGTTACTAAACTTCATGTGGGGTGCTCTTAGATGCTATAGATATCGTGAAGAGTGCACACCGGTGTTGACCAGTGAGTAAGAAGGGCATTTTCTAGACACTAAAGACATACTATTATGACAGAACATAAAAAATATTTGTTCACTAGATCTTACAAGTAATGATCGCAAGTGTGTCTTCGCGATTAAACAACTGGTAATCCATTGAACGTCTATGGACGCATACAGTTAATTCTCGTTAAAAGATTAGTTGCTAATTTCCTACTAATATAATGCTGCACTGCTGGTTTTCTTGTACAGGTACACATTTCAATTTCTGATCTAATGTCGTCTTCGCCAAGTTATTCTAGATTCATATCGAAACACGTTCAGAAAATTTATAAAGTTGAACAAATATTTGTGTACTAATAAAGTACCTATTTAGTTCCACAAACCATTAATACATTTGACTTCAGCAGGCCAAATTGCAGACATGAAGATTTTCTTTGCAATTTAATCCTACAGATTACAATCAGTCAAGTGAAAATTGCTTTATATTGTTATAGTTAATATTATGGTTTAATTTGCGCTACATTTTATGCACAGATGTTTGTAGGTACCTACATTTTCTGGTATAAATGGGAGATGAATTGAAGAAGATGACACTTGGCATTGGTATTCAGACCGTTGAACAACAAAAGTCTCCTCGGAGGATAATAATTCCCTTTTGCTTCTTGAATAGAGTCAGGACTGGAAAAACGTAGAACAAAACTGTTCACTACACAAAGAAAATCATAGAACAAAGCAATTTACTGCACAAAGAAAATTCATTTTCATTTTACATTTTGATTTTCCCTGGTCGCATTTTACTCCAAAACAGCAAAAATGAAAATGAGCATTAACAGAAACTCACATCCTGACTTCGACCACCATCACGAAAATCATCCACACTCGGAGATATTTGTAAGGCTGGCCAATCAACACGAATATGCCTGTGGCATCATTTCCCCACCTTCAACTTTCAGCTACCCTGAGCGAAAACCCTCCCATGGCCAACAATTCTACATGCCTTCTGGTTTTCATTCTTGGTCTGTTTCAAAATACCAACATGAAGATTGTGCAGCTGGTTGTACTGCAAACTCCCAAAATAGTCATGCGGTCCAAGTCACAAATGCAAATAATAATAACAATGTTCGTCAACAGAAATCCTCAAGAAACAATCAAAATAGCCAACAGCACGAAGAAGGCTGGTTCACAGGGATCCTTCATTTGCCGGAAAAAATGAGACAAAATGCAGCAGACAGAAATCGGTTCAATGTTAACACAGTTCCAGTAGAAACCCGAGCTCAGTTAAAACAACTCTACGTATACTAGAAAAGTAAAAAAGCAACATTAACAAACTAAGGTGTATCAATCTTTACATATTCTGATTTGAATTTTGACTGATTGTTATTGTATTAATTTAAGTTGCATATTAATTGACTCACAATCACAACTACTGAAGAATTCAAAGCAATATTGTCAGCTAAGACAAAATGCGTGTATAGTTAACTTAACGTATGCTAACATTAACTTTAATTACTCATGATAAGAGTACAATTTTGGGCATAGAATGCTTAAACAATATTTTACTTTATTAAATAAATAAGGTTTAGACGTATGACGTATGTACCAAACTTCCTCACAGTTATGTATCGTCGTACTACGTACTATTCTATTATATCGTTAATTGTAACCGTGAATTTCCTGGCTGGTCCAGGTTAAATGTTACCGAATACTATTACGAACCGAATAAATAATGAAATATAAACGAACAATCCCACATTTACACTTTACTGCACATACTTCCATTAAACTTCTTTAATTTCGAAAAGTTTTACATAGTATTCCATTCGCGTAATATATTTAAAGTGATTCACAAATTCAATTTCCAAGCAAAATGTGAATGAACTAAGTAAGTAGCATTAAAGAGTACACAGCTATGATTAATTTTCTTAGATACGTGCATAAATCGGTACAATTAATACTTTGGCATCCATTTTTAAATTGGCTTTAAATGGCTCCAGTAGTATTGATGATCAAAAGTATGGCAGCAAACTTAAGACCGCAAGTGTTTAGAAAAGTCAAACTTGTCATTTCAAATGTCCTGAATGACAAAGTTAATGAGTTTCAGATTAAGACTAGAACCAGATGTCCAGTTGATAAAAAGTTGCTGGAGAAAGAGAATTGGTGAATAAAACTTCTGGATAGGGAGATGTAACCGATGTCCGTAGGTAATAGATTAATTAGCAAAAGATATTTACGGACTTTCGTATCTTGATATGTTCATTGACAATCAATGCTTTTTGCCTGAAACCGAACGGTTATTTATGCGCAAACCGCCAAAACTTGTTTGTTATATTGTGGCATGCCAAGCAAATGCATAAAATAATTTTAATACATTCCGAAATATAAAATATAAATCAGGTTAAAATTGTATAATTTATATATAATGTATATATCCAACCGTATTCCTCGCCCAATGGCATTATTCTAGCTCTAGGTAATTTCAGATGGGAAAAGCAAGCAACAGTTGCGTGCGTTTGATTTTATTCACTACCAGCCTCAAATTGCATGAATTTTTGAACCTTAATTATGAAAGCATAAATACAATTTATACAATTTATAAGAATTATAAAACTAAAAAATAGATAAAACAATTAATGTTCATAATTGTCAAAAATTGTTTCCAAACTAAAAGAGCATAATATCAAGAAATCTCAATGTCTGTAGAATGATATTACTCGA
The DNA here is from genome assembly GCA_019776505.1 of Tomocerus nigrus. Taxonomy (NCBI): domain Eukaryota; kingdom Metazoa; phylum Arthropoda; class Collembola; order Entomobryomorpha; family Tomoceridae; genus Tomocerus; species Tomocerus nigrus. The sequence continues at coordinate 6,020 of JABASI010000662.1, forward strand.
CTTTTTGTAAATTACATTAGGACAAACTGGCAAATATCGGGAATTTTTACCCGAATTAATTTTTGTGTTGAATAAAAAATACAAAACAAACATCTGTTGTTATTTTGTTATCTGTCTGCATAAAATCTTTTTACTTACGTAAATACTAGGCACCAAATGCAATCAGCTAGCTACCTACGTTGTTTGTATTTCTCTGCGTACTAGTACTTACTGTTACTCAATAAATTGTAATGACAAGTGGTAAGTTAAAATTTTAACACACCCCTCTGTTTTTTATCCAATGTACAGACGTAGATTGTCACCAGCCCACATTCTTAGTTCTTTGCGTAGCAATGAGTACTTAAGATTTTTTGATTTAATACTCTCTTGAACATCGTAGCATCGTATTATGATAATGATAAGCCCATAATAAGAAAATAGGTGTGTACACGAAAACAAAACATTATGGTGAATTGACGTTTAGGAAGTCAGCAATTGACGTCTTGACGGATATAAATAAATAAAAAGTACTGCTTGAATGTTAATAAGCCATAGGTAATCTAATCGACAGCGTCAACAGGATCTGTACTACTTAACTTAGCCAAACTACTATAATGTAATGTGATCTAATGGATACACGCATGAACTATTGAACTTGCTATATGAATACTAAAATACGTAACTGCACAAATCTAATACGTCAATTTTATAACTGGATAATTCTGACTACACTAAAGTCAGCGTTTTTAAAGCAAAATAATTGCATTCTGAGTAGTAGTAAATTAAAAATTCAAAGATAAAGATCAGCTATATTACATACTACACACACTTACACTCAATTGATATTTAAGGAAACAAGGTAAAAGCGTGTTTTTATTTCATAAGGATTAGATGCTTATTTAATGCATTCATAAAACGAAATCCCAGTAAAGCTCAGCAGGTAATGAAACATTTTCAATTGATTTCCTGCATGTAAAATTCTTTCAAATGTAATTGAGCTTTTTTTAAGTTATAAGTCTAATTGAATAGGAAAATTATGCATCGTACGTGTACTTATAAAAAAATCTACATATGTCAAACGTCTATATGTGAATAATATATTATTTTAATAGACAGTCTGAATTTCTCAATCTGTGTAATTATGCAAAGAAAGGTCTATATTAAAACAGATATGAAATATGGAGCACCTCACTGGTGGTTACCGGTGAAGAAGAAGGACAAAATTATATTGCGTTATAGAAAGGTTTGCACATTTGGAATAGTTTTTTGTATCATAAGATCTGCCTAATAAAATAAACTCGCCTTAAATATTGCAAATAGAAATATAAAAAGCTGTTGCACAAGTAGGTAGTAAAATTCAGAGGGTACGATAGTACAACTAACAGATGCTCTAAGAAATATTGTAAGCAACTGGCTAAGCACCTTCTTATTACAAAGTGCAATATCTTACATATCTATACTTAAATGATATACTATTATGAATATGCGTTTTAAAAAAATATTATGTTCTTTTCCTTTATTAGTTCATCTTGTACGTAAATGGCAGTTGATATAATATTGTGTCATTGACAATTAATCAGTGTCGCCCCCTGTAACACTAAGCTTAATTTAATCTGTACAAAGTACACAAAGGTTGAGTTCCTGTAAATAAATTCAGATAATCTTCAAGATTAAAATTTGCCTATAAAACTCCTTGGCGAAAAGGAACAGCTTTTTATTTCTATCCTTACCTCGACAAAGTTAATAATACCACAGCAGATGACTACAAACTACAATAATTTACACATAATATCTCCTTTGCAATCAATAAGGTAAATGTAAATAAACTAAAGAAATAAATAAACAAGAAGAATTAGAGGACGAAAAAAGAAAGTATCATATATAATTGTAGTACTTAATCCATCATTTATTGCTGAAACTTATTGTTTGCTTGCAGAAAATAAAAGATCATCTAGCACAACGACATTCTACATATAACTTCGGCATACATCATCAGAATGCAGAATTTTGCAGAATACTATTCGAATGGAATACTTTCTCCAGTTGGAATTATCATACATTCTGGAAAGCATACAAAAACTAACTATGCCAAAACATCCCCGGCTAACGGTCATGGATTTTTTATGCCTAGGGAATTTCAGGCCAACTCTCAACCCGACTGTTATCAAGACGATTTAATTCACAGCATTATTGGCGTAAAACAGCATAATAAATCAGACACCGACAAAAGTAAAAGCGAAAACTGTAATAATTGTAGTATCATCAATTTGACAGATACATTTGATCGCCCATACAAATATTATGTCATTTGTCTGAGAGGATTTCGTTGGAATCCATTACTGCAACTGAAAAATCTGTATTAGATATTACTACAGTATAATAATTGTACTTATGTACATCGCACGATATTCCCACAAACAAATACAAGACGATGAAAAGCAAATGGCATTTTTACTTATTTTTCATTACACCCTGCAATAAATACTCTGTAACTGTAAAATTCAATGCATGAATTTTAATTAAATAAAGATTCAAAACAATCAAAAAATATTCTACTATTTCTTGTTCATATTCATTATTGCCTTTTGTAATAATCAACAAATAATCATAATAATTGCATATATACAAATTCCATTGTTTTACACAACACAAATAATTTGCAATAATACAGCATACAATACTATTAGTAATTATATTAATTTAAAATAACTACACAGGCAATTGTCATTGATTGTTGCCTGAATGTTAGTGGTATAAAAAGTATAAGCACATATCCATATCATTTCCTGCTGTGTAACGAATACCCAAGGAAGTTTAAGCCGGAATTGATTATGAAAACCAATTTGAATTGCTATTTGGTTTCAGTTGTTCCATTTTTAGGTTTTCATCCATTGTGTCGACATATCTATCAACTTCGTCTCAGAAGTTTCATTTTTGTCCTATTTATATCTGGATGGAAGTGGAATGGATTGATTATGTTGATGAAATGCATACCTAGACTTTGTATTCTTAAGATTTTAAGAAAGTTCTTCAGTCAGTTTTACGCATCAATTTATCTCTTCACGTTCTCATCAGCAGCTAAATATATACAATTTAATGTACATGTTATATTATATAGAAATGCTTTTCTTAAGAAAACTCCAGAATATACTACCTAATATGCTTTATCCAGTACTACATTATTATGCATAAATAAGCCATACATGGTATACAGTTAATAGTTAGATATAGCAAAGGTGAAGTAACTGCTAATCGTCCATAAATAAATTGACTTTCTTATATCTACGACAATTGACAATAGAGATAATTACATTGATACTTTTCATGGAACAACTGTTTCTGCCTATAACAAGCCTTAATACGCCTACATATTAAATAAATTAATATTATTATAATAAAATCCTTACCTTCATGAAAAATCCTTCGAGTTTTGAGACTGTCTGCACATCTGCATTTATAGACTATACCAGGAATCTAACCGAATGTACTGGGCGGTACTTACTGCGCTGCTATGCTAATACCATTTAGATAACTATTTCTATTTGATCATTAAAAATATCGATATACTATATGAATACCTATATAAGATCAATTTAAAATTTTATAATCAAGGAGCAAAGTAAGATAGGTACCCAGTATCGATATAATTTAAAATAGTACCATATGGTAGAACCTCGTATTATTTATTATCTCTATGAAATCAATAATATGAATTACTTTTGCGTGTAATATTGTTATATAGATAAATCTTTGGTGAGTCAGATGTCAGATTGTGCACATAGCGTAAGAAGCTATTGCATAAATATTTAAATAAATGATGGCAGATGACAATCCTTCATCATTTTCAACATAGACTTGCAGTCATACAGAGCTAGACAAAGGTAGTAGAATTCATGCATAAAATATTTACAAGAAAATACATTTTCCCGCTGAAATTGAAGCAAATTCTAAGGTTTTCTTATTTTAATTTACAGGAAATGAGGTCGAATCCGATCATAGTGAAAGGTTTGTCTTCACACCCAGTGGAAAGTCGTCCAAAATTTAAGAGGTCTTTGTCCACGTCGGTAATACCCATGGCGCTTAAAGTTCAGATCGACATAGATCAACGTCTTGGTTGGGAAGCAGATGTACCCCAAGTGTGTTCCTGTTTACCAACAGTGTTCCCACATAAAAAAGATTTATTGTTAAATAATAACTTGCCCCCAAATCTAGCCTCTTCCTCTTTCACTCTTCAAAGCAGTAGCTCAGAAAGCAGTCTTTGCAGCAATGAGAGTAGTGGCCACTGGTATGACAGTATAACTCATTTACCTGAAAGAATACGAAAATATTCTGCTGATAAAAATCGCTTCAATATTTACACTTTGCCTACCGAAGAACGCAAGCAGCTAAAACAAATGTATGTCTACTAATAAATTGTAAACATTATGAAAAGAAATCGCATTACTATTTGTTTTTTCGAATTATTACGTTCTAGGAAGTCATTATTTGTATTAGCTTATATAATTTATTAATCAATGAATGAATAATTGTAATTGTGAATTGTTGTAATAATAATTATGAATTGTAAATTTTTGTAATTAATGAATGTATGAATATTCAATGAGGTGCTCTATGTAGTATGTTTTGTGTGTAAGTTATATGAGGTTCGCCTGTATCATTATTATCATTACAAATTGAAGGCTCTGGGCGCAGGCTACATGACGGGTCTATTGCCTACTCCTCTTAACATTGCATTGTATGTATGCAGTATGTTAGTTTTGATAGATACATTGATACATAGTAGGTACTTCTATTTGCTTAAGGAAACGTACCTATAGCTATATATACGAATTTGTCTTTATATATTATGATTCATGTGTTTATTCCATTGGCTGTACTATAAAGGTTTAACATGTAAAATTGATCAGGGCCCTGAATAATACAAAAAATGTCATGAATACGTTTCTACTGTTAATTCTTAACCTTATAGCAATACAATTTACACATTCATTCAGTTAACTGAAAAAGTATCTGTTATAATTACTAATACGTGAATTGTTCAATAAATATTGAAACTAATTCATTGGTGTTTTAATGAACTTCTGAAAAATAATTCTCGTATTAAGGAAATACCTACCTAAATACCAGGGGTATAAGAAGAGGTAAGATGGTTAGAGGTACCTTCTCTAGTCATATGTAAAAAAGGTCTGTTGAATAATAAATAAATAAATAAATAAAAATAATATTATTACTTATTAGTATTGCATGAAAGATGATTCTTGCATACATTATTATTATTCACTGATATTTTTTGCATCGCCCTGAAAAGTGTTATGTGGAAAAATTGAATGATGAAATGAAAAACACAACTACATAGATAATACCTTTCTATTTTATGGTATGACCATTTATTTTAAGAAAAATACACTTGTAACGTTCTAATTGGAATCATAAAAGTCTATGTATAGTATATGTATAAGCAGGATTGAACAGAAGATACAGTATACTGCGCTGATGGGGAAATGCAAAACTATTGAATGAACTTTTAATTAATTTACTTCTGCGGTAGGTTAAACATTTATATATTGCTACAATTCGCTTGAATGAAATTTTGGAAAGATACAGCGAGGTTTATTTGGAAAATAGCCAAGCAAGAATGTGGTAGACATTTAAATGAGTGAGCATGTATACAACGAGGTAATATCATTGGGGCTATTTTTAACCCAGAACAACTGTTCAACGACTTAAATATTATGTATGGATTTTCTCATTTTATTTCTATTACTTATCTATCTAAGGATTTTACATACATTTATGTTTATGTATATTATATTATATACTATATCACAATAACACATTAAAATATGCAAAACTCGATGTGAAATAATTATATATATATATTGTCGAGACAAAAAGATAATTTGGTTAATTCTTAAAACATCAGGGAATTATAAATCGTACGTTTGTATACTAAGTAATATCGATATGGGCTAGATTGATTCATTTTGCCAATATTACAAGGATTTTTCATTGCATCATTGTCAACCAATCAAAAACGTGCACTATATATTACCAACTGTCAATCCTTCAATCACTGATAATGTTATAACATCCAGGAAAGTTTTTTACAACTGCCTATAATTGGTCATAATCTTATAATAACAATGTGATTTATGGAATTATAGTATAGAGATATCTTTTTAAGGGGAATGTAGAACAATGATAATGTGAGGAGGCGTGCGCTGTAAAAATTGACTTTTCAGATGTTATCTCTTCTCCAGTGAAGACCAGTAGCGACTAGTGCATGGTGGTGTAAAGAAGGGCAGAATTTTAAGAGCGACCTAAGAAGACCTTTTGCGTTACTCCACAGCATTGGGTCTGTGTGCAAAACTTAAGTGTTTCTTAATGATACACAAAGGAAGGAAAGATCATTAAGTTAAAAATAAATTACATCCACACGATACGCGAAATAAAACAAAACTTATTATATAAGCTTAGTGTGTTAGTTAGTGCTTAAGTTTTTTAAAACACGCTAGTTTTGTTTCAAGAGTGCAATTTTATTTAATTATCTGTATATTATAATAAACGCTTCATCTCTTTGTGTACTCTGATTTCTGTTGAACCAAAATCAGCGTTATTCGGTTAGTGACAGTAGACTGGCCGAAACACTTTGTGTCTTAATACTGGTTTGCACATCTTTTTCCAATAAAATGAATTATATTCATTAAAAATGAAAATATATTGTACTCAGATCTAAGGTATCCATATACTTAAGGTACGACAGAATGAAATATTTTACTATTGTTGCGGACTTTTTCCATGTCGGAAAAATAGTGGTCCTTATTAAAGTTTACAACGGAGAATTTGCGATCGTAATTTTATGAAGTTTCGAAAATTACGATTTTAAAATATTTTTGCAATGTAAAATAGACAGATATCCGTCGAAAATACAAGCAACGAGATTGCAATTTTAGGATGTTTTGAAAATTTGGTCCCAGATCAACATCTGTTATTTGGGTGCAGTATAAAATAATGATTTGAATAAAATTCAAAATGACTCACTCAATAATTTAGCATTAAATATAAAATTTACTGCTGGTCATTGACAAACATGAGTCCTGCTCTCCTGCCGCATGGCCCATGGATTAATCAAATGCCCTCAGATTCGAATCTAATTGATTTCTCATAATTATAATAATTAAACTTTTTCGTGACAAATCGCTTATTATTATAAAATATTCCGTAAAGTCTGTAAAGGAAACATTTTCAAGGCACCTACCTATTTATTGATGGACTTTGAAAAATATTTCGTGACAAATAAAGTAAATTATGTTAAAATATATTTAAATAATGTAGATCATTGCATAGATAATTAGTTTACAATTTTGTTGAAGCTGCTCTTGCCCCACACTCCCAGTTCATGTTTACAAAAAAGAGTGTGTAAGTACCTACCTACTTCCCATTTTAAAAGTAAATATGTTTAACAGGATAAATAAGCATTGTAATTGCAAAGACTAGTGAGGAAGTCATAAAATTGTAGTCAATTTTCACTGTGGTATTTCTCATGTGGGAACTAAGGTAAATATCTCGTAAGTATGTTTGCAGTGTTGTGGCCAACTTCTTTGTGGATTGTTGTGGGTTGCCATTGCTTTATGCGTTCATTCAAGTTGTAGTAGGAATGTGTGTGAATTTCAGTTCATCAGACTTGCTAATTATGAGTTAGTTAGGTAAATCCATGCATAATAATTGCTTTTACTTATTATTACATATAACTACTGCTATTATTCACTAATCCTCATATCGCACATTTAATAACAATATATATCGGTATAACACAAGAATATATATGCATATACCTAATAGTATATCGAGAATGAACACAATGAGGTTTGTAAGTGTTCCATGTAAACTGGGACTATTCTCACATAAAGATTATCTACGTATAAAGTGTTGGTTCTGTTTTCTGTGTGACTATAGACGTGTCTTACTCTAAACTCAAGTTAAGACAATGAAAGAGATATGAAAGTTTTCCTTATGATTCAGTTAATGTCTGAAAATTCAGATAAAATCCAACATTTATGTATGTACACAGTAGAGAAAAGAGTGTGGATGTATATCATGGGAATAAAAGTGACAAAGAAATTACGTAAGCTAACATTAGTGCAGCAATCAAATCACGATTATAATTATTGTACAACTGAAGCAACCAAAGCGCATTATTATAGTCGAGAGGCTACTTGTACATATGACCATTAATGCACAAGATTAATGACAGTTTGTAGCTACAATCCAGTAATTATTATTTTAGCCATAAAATGAAAGAGTAAACTTTCATTTTATTTTCTAGTGCCTTGTTATTACTGTTATTATTGTGTTTGAGAGGAGGTTTTGTATCCTGCCCTAACTATAAATACATGTGTAGGAAATGTAAAAATGTACGTGATGAATAGTTAAAGATGACTAACGTAAGATAACAAATGGACATTGGCCAATGAAGTAGAAACATGGGCAGTTTTGATTAAAAATCATGCATTTTATTAGATTTTCATTTCAACTGAGCGGTAAAAAGTTTTCTTTAGTACACGGACAGAGAAAAAGAGGCGGAAATATCTGTTGCGACACTTCAGGATGAAATAAAACCTAAAGATACAAAACAGGAAGGCAGAAAATGATTTCAAAATCCACTATTTATGCATGAAATGTAGATATCGTATCATCGTTCATCACAAAACATGAAGTTTCTGTAAATACACTTGGTAAGTGGCACATTTCAACAAAACTGTAAATACACTTGTTCATATAAAATTGTTAAAAATGTCTATTGAGCCCCCATTTAGTAAATCCCGCATACTAGAAATCGATTAAAAAGTATTCAATGTTCAAGGATCACTTTTTACACTGGTTTTTCCGGAATGGGAAACAAAGCGTCATATGCAGGTGGCAATTCGACGGTTTTTTCCTTTTTGAAACCAATTTTTCGTTTCTGGTCTTTTGTACATTTGGTGTCATTTTCATTGGAAATGACGAGTTGTGCAGGGTTTGACGGATTCAAAACAACACTATTGCTTGAACTACTTACTCCTCTTTGACAATTTGAGTTAGGATTCCAAATCACTTTGTTGTAACTGTAATAAACTCGGAGAACTATCAAAAGAATTATTATTATCGCAGCAAGGCTCACGATCCCTGCCACAAGTCCACTCTGAGATGTATTGTCATCGTTCTCAACGGATTTATTGTCACTTGCGAGTGGAGCATCCAATGTTTCATAATGAACATGATGATTACATCGTTCTCAACGGATTTATTGTCACTTGCGAGTGGAACATCCAATGTTTCATAATGAACATGATGATTTTCAGTGTCCACAAATAACTCTCCGTCATTATTGTGAGGCATTTCTGAATCTTCACTTTCTAAAATTGTATTATTAGGAGAATTATCGTTCACAGTTGCTGTTACAGATGAATTTTCCGAAATTATTTCTTCGGGTGGTAGTGGCTCTGAAGAACTGTGATGATATTCAGTGGTGACGGGAATAACTTGAGCCGTAGGAGCAGATTGCTGAAGAGTTTCCGTTGTTGCAGTTGTTGAACTTGTCGTTGAAGAAGGTTGGCTAGTTGTAGGTGGACGCGTTGGATTCGGGCTCGGGTTCAATGCCAATCTTTGATGACAATTCCAAGGGTCTTCGTCCGAACCAAAATCTTGTTCGAACCCACAATTCAGTATACGATCACAAAACAAGTTCGATTTTATGCACGTATTACTATTTGAAGATGTTGCGGAACAAGGTCGATATTCTTCAGCTTCCGTTTGATTTTTAATTGTGCTGCAGTCTGTAAAAATAAAATTCAAATTAAACAATGATTTACGTCGTTTTTTTCATTTTTAATAAGGAATTTTATTTATTTTCTACTCTAATGAAAATCAGATACTTTATGTGTAGTATGTGTAGGTACTCCCTAAATCCTATATCAAATCGATAGCTCGGTAGAAAGTCTATAGCTAGAGTCACGAATTCCATTTCAAACCTTATAACATTGTAATTGTATTGTAATAAGATTAGTTTGTTTCGTTATTGATTTTCAATTGTGCTGCAGTCATTAAAAATAATAATGCAAGTTAGACAAGGATTTCTGCCCTTTTCCTTTCATCTTGAGTAAGGAATTTATTTTCTAATCTGTTTGAAAGCAGATATTTCGTGTTCGTAAAATCCTGTGTACCTAATCAAAAACTCTATGGAAAGTGATGAATTAGAATTCAAACTTTATAGCATTTAACATAATTTTAATTACAACTACTAAGATTTTGAGATTCGTGTGATTCGTTAAAATGATTTCATTCATCATTACTTTCCTCTAGATACTGTAGTAAAGATCAATATTTCAATCAAATCAGATAATATAATTAATATTTTTCATTTTAAAAGCGACAAATGTAAATTCTTACCTTTGTAGGCTGTGAAAGCGATTTCAACGCGGAGGACAGGATTGCGACTTGGATCTAGAATGTCGAAGTTGAAATTGCGAACTAATCCCCAGATGTATCCATGATAGAAAAGCATCCTCATTCTTCCACTAGGACTTAAGAAAACTCTTGGGCCGACAAGTCCACTGGGAATAAAGCTTCCGTCTCTCGAGTCAACTTTTCCACATATCCCAGCCGTTTCCACACCTTCTACCTCACCAAACTAAAGGAAAACAAATATGCATAATTTGTGTAAAAGCAAAGTAAACCAGCAACACTATACTCGCCAGGTAAGTAAAGTAGCTGTATTAAAGTACAAGTGAACATAAGTGAAGTAAAGTAGGAAAAGGATCAACTATCGACTCGTAGATCTCCTCTAATGCATATATAATGTAAGTGTAAATTACATAGAACAATTGAAAACAATTTATAGGATACAGAGAACATTAAATACGACAATGCACTGTTTACATCCGTTTTCTTTCTTCGCCATCAAATGTTTACATCCCAGAAGACTTGTTAAGTGCTAAGAAAAAGGAAACTCTTAACAAGGAAGAATTGAAAACGATATTATTATAGTTCCTTCCTCTCCTCCATTGTATATTTCTACACATCTCCATTTTTCTATGCACTATCCTTCATAAACCTAATTAATTGCACTACGAGAATATGTAATTACAAACAATGATACAGAAAGTAATCAAATATCTTTATCAATAATAATATTATTATGTTAACTATATTTACCTGCTTTAGAATATTATTATCATGAAGCACACTACAGACAGGCGACAGGTATGTAGCATGTAATAATATTTTATATGTTTAATGTAGCATTGTTCTACTGCACTGATTACCTACTGACTGACATCACAATGTGACTGAAAAATAAAAGGCAGATAAGAAAATCTGGAAAATGCGCGAAAACCTTTTTAAAATTCGTTTTCTTTCTTGAGGACAAGAATTCAGAGACAACTATCAGTTAGAAATGGGTTTAGAGGTTAGTCTATTAATTTTCATTTCTTATCTCGAGTCTAATGTTCTATTTCTTCCTTATTTCTCACACAGTTCTTGACACTTTCCTGAATTGAGAAATAGTTCTCTTCTCCTGTCTCCTGCTTATTAAAATTCTGTCTTCACACTTACGTTACTTCTTTACATTGAAAAATTACAATTGACATAGGATAATGTGCTACGTCCGCAATTATCTTTCGATCCTTTGTCATGAATCATTACAGTATCGCAATAATATCGATTTATATGGGAAATTGTTAGAAACAATAGAATCTGTTACAGAATCTGAGATTACTATAGACTCATCGTGTATTAACAAACAATGTCTCAGTTAATAAAAGGGGGATTGATAAGGATTGAACTACTATGTGAATAATAAAGATATTCTTTGTTTGATGACATATTTTTTATTCTTAGTACGTGCCTTCTCGAAGTGCAAATAAAGAAACTATAGATATGGGAATACGTGTATTAGGGCTATCTTAATGCCTTGTAAATCAGTAGATGGATGTTATTTTTCTTTCTAAGCATACGAAACCTTGTTAAAACATTATAAAAATCTAGCACTCACTTGTAAATAAGTAAAATGCATTTATAATCATTGCTAAACTATATATGAATATATAGTTAGAGTAACACGAGCCTTACTACCACCGGGGCTAATTGCAGATAATAAATAGCAAAACGCAATAAAACTGTAATATTTAATGCTTTGGTTTGCAATGCAAGTGTGTTGTAGGAAAGTTTAGTAGTCTCTAGGCTGGGAAATAGTTAATTAAGTTCAGATTGAAATTACATCACTAGGCAAGGGCTCTGATGTAATAATCTCACCTATTTTTCTCTATCACACAAATACATTGACATTTTTGCTACCCATGCAATTAAACTAAGATGCACTGCATTTCAATCATTTCATTTATACAGACAACAATATTTGTAGACCATAACCATACCATCGATCAATTGTAGACAATAAATACGATTAGCTTAAGTTAAGACTGATGGTTAATTTATGTAGAAACATATTTTTTATGGAAGGATATTGTGTCCTGAATAAACGTAGGAATGCCGATGTTTCACATATACAAAAGCAGTTTGATATCACAACGTTTTTCGAATATTTACGCATTTTTTCCAGATTTTAAATATTTACAACCATATTTGGAGGATAATAATAAATCTGTCCATACTTTGACCAGAAATCGATAGGTAACGAGTAATGACTGATGATTTTGATCGATGACTAGCTGCATATTTTCGAGATTTTAATTAAAAAATATCTGACTTAATATGGTAGAACTAATGAACATGTCACGACACTTTAAAGAAAGCTTACCAAATTATTCTAAACTGGTTAATTGATATAGATCGATTATTTGTTGAATGCTTGTTTAAATGTTACCAACCTGTATAAAATCATTGCAACCAGTCATTGCTGTTCGGAGATCCAAACTTTGAATCACAGCCATAACACCATATCCTTTAGGAGCTTCGATTTCGAACTCTCCAGGTCCTGAAATTCTTCTGGCAAGAAAGACTTGATTTGATGTGGCACTTGGAGAATCTGGTACAAGTGGGATGACCACCGAATAATTCGGATAGTTTATCAACGGAATATATTTACTGGAGCTAGGACTGAAATATGTAGGACCACGGAGAGTGCGATCATATTTCGTTAAAGAAACAAGGGAAGCTAAAACAAAAATCATCATACAAATATTAGCGTCAGTATCATAGCGTCAGTATTTAAAATTGACAATTATTTCAAAAAAGGGAATAAAATCCCAAATTACGTTTGTCAAATTAAATTAAAATTGAGTTTTTAAAGTTTTTCTTGGACTGGAAGAAAACTTACGTCCATAAGTGACTCCAAATACACCAGAGAAATATCCCAAGATAAAAAAGACAGAAAACCACGAGAGCAAAGCCATAGTAATTAAAGAATTTCAGAGCACCGCACTTTTCCAGGGACACAAATGTAAAAAAATCTTATTGCACTGTTAACCAATTCTTTTCATTGTTTCCTGTTCACGGAAAGGGTCAACTCCACATCCCAGTACATGGTGAAGTGATTGCTACTTCCACCAACAGAAGATGTTTACGAATAATGTGGATAACTCGGGAACAAGAAGACAACTAACTGAATCCTTTGAGACGAAGGGAAGGAAAACTTCAAAACTTGATCCTATAACAATAAATATATACAGAATGGACTAATTCGCTGAAGACGTTGGACGTGTGTGTATGAAGAGCATGGAGTAAAAGTGTAAAACTTGTAGGATATTTTTTGTAGTATTTGTGTTAACGGCAGACGTTAATTCCAAGGAACATAGAAGAGTATCTTAAACGATATGAGAGCTAATGTGGGTAAATGGTCATACTTATTGTTGTGTACTCATGCCAGAAGAAATTGACATTTTCAATGAAAAGGAGAGGGGAAATCGCCCTCGATTGCTTACAGAATATTATCTCATGCTACAACAAACGTAATAATGGTAATACATAAGCATAATATATAATACGAGTATACGGACTGTGTATATTTATATACTTTTAACTAAAACACATGCACCACCCTCTAGTCAACTATAATCACTAGACTCTCTAGACACATAAATAATGGGTGCAGAAAAATACTTTCGTTTCACATGAATGTGACTTTAAACTGACATGGGATAATCCTTTAAAGTACATTTGACTTATAAACAAAAGCGCTTATAGGATTTACAATTGTCTTTACCATTGATTAACATACATCATAGTGCTTATATCTTGTGTTTCTTTGATTGCATTACAGGTAGCACGAATTAATATTCATTAAAATTGCACATTACAATCAACGGGCCAAATTCTGTAACAAAAACTACTTTTTCATAGGTACGCATGAACTGCTTGCAATGTAATGAGCTATCATATTGCTTTATAGTAATATAACAAGTTGCATAAGTAGTGTATAGATTTTTTTTTCATGACCCAAGTCTACTAAACGCTTGATTAATGCAAGTATCTCATTTCTTGACGACAAAATTGATTTATAGAGCTAACAATGCTATAAAATATGCCATAAATATACGTAGTATGATTAAAAGTACCTATAATAGTTTTGTTTTATTATTATAATGGCCATAGTATTTTCTGAGTTGAAATGAACTTGAATAGTGAAAGGACAAATCAAATTACACACGCTTAGTTAACAATCTTCTTATAGTTACATTCCAGGGAATAATATGATTATGATAAAGTTAATGGGATAAAAACAATTGCGCATTACACTCATGAACTATACCCTTGTGTGATGTGACGTAATCTAAAGCAACCTTATGGGAATTTCCAATACTATTTAATTATCTTGATATTGTAGCAGTGATACTGAGCTTAGCAAGCAAGGATTTTAGATTCACAGCCAATGTACCTACTAAGTAATCGCTAAACAATAAAATAATCTGTAAGGAAAAGTGTGTGGTTTTAGATTTGTTTTTCAAATAAATTACAGTTTCTAAAACTAATCCACTCGAGAAATCAACTTTTCTCATTTGAATCAACGAGAAATCAAAGAAACTAAAAAATATTATTTTCATACATCATAAGTTCGTATTAGAACTACAGGTAAAAAAGTAAATTCTAATGAAAAGCTTGTTTTAATGACCTATAGTTTGCATGAATCATAGAATTACCTTGTAGTAAAAGTCATTAGAGATTAATAATTCATGACGTTATTCGGCAACTTACCACTAGGAATTAAATGTGAAGACAGGAAAGTTTTTTTTTCTATTTGTAAGTCGAATAATCAACTTAAGAATTATCCCACTAACCTGAGAAAGTAATTCAGCCAATTCAGGTTTTACTTTTATACAGATGTGTGGCAAGTAAATAATTTCATGGGAAATGGTAGAGCAAGATCTTTGTGGATAAATATATATACATAGTTTATAAGGTATAAGTATAAGGTGTGCATGACTAGTACAGCTACTTAATTATTCATCTCATTAGCGAATTCGAATCGGTGAGAAAATAAACTGATTGCTACATTTATTCATTTTGCAATTCCGAGAATGCATTATGATTTACGTGCAGTGATTACTGGTTAGTCATGCCATGCTGTCTAGCATCTAGGAAACACGTTGAAATATTTCCAGGCAATTTGATCCTTTATGTTAATTCCGTTGCATGCTTGTATTAAAGTATGCCAATGAAAAAAATGAATCATTCTAACTAAAGATGATCTATGGTCAAACATTATTTAGAAAATATAATTTAACAAAACGTGGCTTCCTTTACAATTTTTATTTTACGCGTTTTTTCGACGCAATTAAAAAGCTTCTGTTGCTTTTCTGCCAAAATGTTCTTGATCCAATACTGTAAATGCTTTTAAAAGGTTTCTGTACTGTTTTACACTCTTTACAAGCTGAAACAGTTTTTTAGAGGTGGATGCAGTGCTACAGCTATACAATGAAAGATAATGGATATTTTATAGATACATTTCCCAATAATAAAACACACCCAAAACGCTAAAAACGCAAAGTTAAAAAACGCAGTTACTGGTTTAGTCTTCAAGGATAATAATTCCTTTAGGGAGTAAATATACAATAGAGATGTGACCTTGCTATGCACTTTTATTGCTCTTCGTTAAGCAAAGATGTGGCGATCGTTTCCTATGAACAAACAATATCTTAAATATTTTCTATATGCATTTGCTACAAAGACGTATAACAAATATCTTCGTTGACTTTATTGCAAAAACCCTCAGTACATTACATCTTACATCCATTAGACTTAGAGGGTATGACTTTTTAATTTTACATATTATATTCCTATGGCTTTTATATACGTGCTTTTATTATTCATGGATGATCAATGATCATGCATCATCCATGGATCATGCACGGGAACTTTATACCTAGGTAGGTATGCCTATTACAATTTTACAATGAGATCGGGTTATACAATTTTAAAATACTGGGTTATAATGCAATGCATTCTTGTTTGTGTTTTGTTTGTTTAGCATTTAGCGATGAATTTTCATGAACTTCATTCAATTCAAAATTATCATATCAATATCAAACTTCTTAATTAATTTACTTAGTAATTGTAATAGCTTTATTGTCAAACACCAATAAATAACAGATTCATTTACATGAAACTGATTTCCGATAGAAGACCTTATCAATGTGCGCATACTTATCATATGTTATGTGATCCATAATGTTTTTATTACCATATTTTTAATCACCATTGTAAAATTATTGTAATTACAAGAACTAATAATAGCGTCAATAATAGACAATGTTAATGCCTTTGTATGCTGTAACTATTTTATCTACGGATCATGCACGTTCTATTAACATATGAATATTTTCGATTTACAATTTCAAAATAATGTTTTTATATTTTATATTTTAAATAGTAAGTGCATTATTATTATTAATGGGCTTTTTGTGTTTAGCAATGAATTCTCGATGATTGCGAGGGTTTTGCGAAATATTTTAAAATACAGTTATCAGATAATTTTTGGACTAGTATGAGTTAGTATTTTATGAATTACGTCTGATCTAATAATATTGTCATCTTTCTGCTTAATTCCGTTTTCAATGAAATATTTTGCACTAGAGTGGCAGATGCGTAAATCGAAGTTAAAACGGGAGCCGATACAGGAATAAATGTTATTTACATATAAAAAGTAGAAAAAGTCTTGACAAAAAACATAAGGAGCTGAAATGGATGATTGTGGGTGACACAAAGGTCTATTGGTGAAATCTCTCTTTGTGAATTTCGTTCTTTAGTGTGTTCTGCTCTTTTGACTTTTGGATTAGACTGCGAGATATATACAATTACTCTGTGTCTGAATGAGTTTGTATTAAAATCCTATAAAGTGCCATTGGCAAAGGAAGCATTGATGCGTGTAGTTTTGTAGTGTGACTGCTGAAAAGTCAAATAATCGAAACCTAACAAATGCAGATACATAAAAGTATTTCGGCCGCGGATGAATTTCTAAAAATTTGGCTACCTTTACTAAATCTACAAATCATACTTGCTATAATAATAAATAGGTAAAGTTGGTAGGTAGGTACACCTGGAAATCTATAGATGTGAATATAAAGTATTCCTGTTTTTGCATTGAGGCATAAAAAGTTGTTACGAAGTCAGTAACTATCACCTACATAACAAAATGAAAAGGCAAATGTTTTTTTGATACGGGGATCTGCTCTGCATAATAGTAGATTAACTAGATGCTCATGATGTACTCGCTATTGTATCCTAATAACTATATCTATTCGAATTTGCACGCTATTATCTTCAAATGTGGCTGACTATACATTTTCAACGTTCTCATGTTAAATATACAAAAGTCTATATCGACAGGCAGATATACATTATACGCAACGCATCCATTATTCTCTTCAAATTTTCTACTAAACCTTTCACACAAATTAGTAGGCAAAGACTTTTTATACACCTTTAACTCTTTGTAGTTTTGCAGTTGGGATTTTATATGGCTAAGTACTTGGTTGGACGTCTGTGTTAACTGAACAACTCTACTACAATAATCTTTTAACTCTATACATACAGATCGAGACTTTATATCCTCTAAATTTTCGCATATAGTCCTCATGCCTCATACTAATGATCTTTTATCCTCTATCTGACATTTTACCTTCGTACAAGCAAAAGTCAAATTTAAGGCATTTTATATAAGCAATAATGTGTACATCATTAAATACTTGTCTTTAGACGTAATTCTCTATATCAAATAACACGCTTACTCACAACAACTTATATGTAATGATAATGGTATTACGTTTTGTTGAGTACAAAATTCAGTTCAATTTTAACTGACCTTTTTATTCTCGATATTTTTATTTTCTTTGAGTTTTACATTTATATTTTATATTGTGCGATTACTTGTAGTAGGTAAAGATCTCAGTTCTACAAAGAAAATCAACAAGTGTTTTGTAATAAATCGTCTTACTGAAATTCGATATGAAATCTACTTGAAGTTGAAGCAATTAAAATGTTTCTAGATAGTACTAGAATTTTTTTGAAGTACAGGCACCTACGCAAAACTTTCAAATAATCTAATTTTGAAGCACAAATAAATTCTTGTACAAAGGATTTTCTTGTGTGGATATGAAACAGAGTTTTCATCTAAAATAATTTCTATATATTAAACTAAAATGCAGCACCAAAATCCACTGTCACTTTGATGTGGCAATTAATAATAAAAATATTTTGAAAGCATCCCCTATTTACCAAAATTGTAATTAATTACTAATATATTTTTGTACAAAGAATTTGCTTGCGTAGATATGAAGCGGAGTTTTCATCCCTAAAATTTTCTGTATTAAAAGAAATTGAAAGGAGACACTATATACTAAATACTAGGCATAATATTTAAATGTACAAAAGTTGTACTTTATTAGTATACATGCTACATGTATGTAAGTGTACATTATTGTTATCTATGAGTTGGTATCTCTCTTTACAGATGAAGTAGCATGACGTCATCATGTCAGGTAGAACTCAAGGTAGATCTGTTGTCTTGTCTTTCTGAATTGTACATAGAATTTCTGTGCAGACAACTTGGTAGGTTTTGATTTGACTGTATGTCTGCAATGTAATAATATTCTGTGTATGTATGTACACATTGCAAGTAAGTAAGTAAGTAATGATTGCACGACTATTATCCTTGCTGGATGCATGGCTTGTCTTGCTTTGTAGTAGTAGAACAGTACGTGGCTCTATTAAAGATTTGGACTGTGTAGAGCTGAGGGTTTTATTTTATGTGATGTGATATTATTGTAAGTACAACGATGGAGTTAGTCACATAGATTGTATTTTTCGTAGAGTCTATAATTTAATTTTAGTTAGTACATATACATAGTGCACCTGGGCTCAAATCCATTTCTACATGTAACTACCACATTTCAGTACATTAAACACTAATATCTAAGTGAGTTACTATTAAAGAGTCTCTTGAGATTTAACAAATTGAAAGTTTCTCCTTTTGGCTCATTCCTGTCAACGAAATTTCTAGTGAAATGAAAATTATTGGTTATTATTATTGTGATACAACATCTTGTATAAAAGTTTAAATCATAGTCATTTTCAAAAGTGGATTATTCTAACTGAAAACACACATGTGAATTGCTAATTGTGTGTAAACAGAATTAAGTCGAGCTCTCGGTTCTTTTTTTACTTCTCGTGTGTGTCTCTCTTGTTTTCATGTTTCACACACAGACACAGACGTAAGTATGTACTTACATGTATAGGAGGATTATTTTCTACACGGTTGTGTTCTGGTTTACATGCAGTGGGTGCTCTTCTGTTTGTAAATTTTACACTCCAATGTGGTGTGACCGTGTGGGAATGGGAATTTAATAATGTCATCAAGAATAATCAAGATTATTTTCAGTTGCATTATAAAATATTTTTTTCCGAATTAATTATACGCTGCAATTTTTCTGTGCAAATTAAAGTGCTTCAATTTTTAAGCAATAAAACTTTGCTAATGACAAAAGGTTACATGTGATTGGTATGGTGCTTCAAAGGTTACTTGTGTTTTTATGTGAATTTCCCCATAATTCCCACATGGATAGGGAAGGTAGCTCCTACAAATTAAAAAACTATTCCCCTTCATGGACAACACTAAAAGAATATTATTCTGTATGAATTTACATTGTGCCTTTCATTTTCTCCAAGAGATTCATTTAAAATGTGCCGCTTCCGAAGAAAATCTAATTTTCTCTTTAAAATTCTTCTTATCTTTGGCTCTTGTGCATTTTCATTCGTAAAAAGCGACGGAGAGGATAAACTTGATAAAGGTAAAATAGAATAGAATTTACATTTTACGCATTTACCTTGGGGAACATAATATTAATTATGTACATGCTTTTAGACAGGACAGAGCTTAAAAAAATGTTATAATATTTCTACATGAGTGAGTAAAACCAAGTAAAGTAAAAAAAAAGTGTGCCTTTAGCATTTGCCACGTACTTTGCCTGAGGCTCTCTGAAAAGAAAGGAAAATCAGGTCAGATATTGAATGTCTTGTTGAGTGTGCCGTGCAGTTTTGTATTATGTCATACTAGGCTAGCCTTTTCATTTCGTAATTTTATAATTATCACTTTATTATTTCTGTTGGATGTGACTGTGACAAGTCATGAAAACAAATGTGTTAATAATTCTTACATAAATAAGTAACTAGTGCTAATAATTTAATTTTCATTACTTTTGTAAATAATAGAAGGAAATAATGAGGTGATGTCTTATTTATGTTTTCAACAGCTGCCGCTACAGCTACAGTTCCAACACCATCTTCCACACAAAGGAGTATTCTTGTTCTGAAGATATCGCCGAATTTTAGTTCAGGAGGAGGATCAAGCTCTGCTGATGGGGATGAATTTATTAGGAATCTAAATAAACGTCTCGAAGGATACAAAAAACGAATATCAGAGTATGACACTTCAAATGGAAGAAACGTAGCCGATTCTCCGAATAATAATTCACCTCATTCACCAATTAGGAATTCTCACTACCCTTATGAATATCCATACAAGCCAGCTCTTGAAGATTTGGATTATCACACGAATGCAATTTTATATTTCATCGCCATTAGCATCGTCATTGTCGCCATCGGAGTTGTGTCGTGCCTGTGCATTAATAAAAGCACTTGTCACAAGGCAGTTGGTGAGATGACAGCCAGAGCTAATGCAGCAAGCCAAGGGAATTCGAGGAGAGGAACAGGGGCTGCAAATCGAGGATCTCGCGTCAATAGTAATCTCAGTATAATTAGTGGCACAACGACTGCCACCAGTTTTTCTGCCTCTCCACAGTGTCACCAACGTGAATTTTAGTGCTGGTGCTAATTCATCGCCATCCTCGCATTATAACAATGCTAATTTCGACGATGGCATCCAAATCAAGGTTATCCACGACTTACCTCCATCCTATGAAAGTCTCTTCCCTCCTGCAACAACTGCCACTACATCGCATTATAACAATGCTAATTTCGACGATGGCATCCAAATCAAGGTTATCCACGACTTACCTCCATCCTATGAAAGTCTCTTCCCTCCTGCAACAACTGCCACTGCCACAGAAAATCCTAGCACTACTACAGTCAACACCATTTCATCACCAACAACTGTGAGTAGTGCGACCGCAGATGGAAATCATGTTGAAACTGCAAAAACTTAAGCTCTCAACATGGCTGTAATATTTATGCTTCATTATCGTTACCTTTTGCTGTAATTTTACTAATTACACACTCCTGAATGGATCTAGTAATGCAATGTGTTTTCAATTTCATATATTTTAATCCTCAGCAGCTATATTTAATTATAATAATATTATTTAGTCAAAAATCAGAGACTTGCGTTTAAATGCAAGATGATGCATGATGGTCAGGATTTTAATTTTACTTTGTACTTTTTCGTACACAATGTCGGTATGCGAAAAAAGATATTTGCAATGCAAATATCGTTCCTTACTAGAATTAATTATTGCAATTATTATTTGTGTATCTTTCATTAACTTCCGCCTATGATCTTTGGTATTTTTACTTTTTAATTGATTCTCTTTTTAACGCTTAAAGTACAACACACATAACAAAGATGCAGTAGCAATTTAATGTTTGAATAATTATAATAGAATATTTTAAAGCTAAGTAGTTCCTCTTCTAAAAAGAAGAGACGTGTATTTTTTCTCTTACACAGATGATTTTTACATATCCACACAAATATATCTATCTCTGTTCAAGATATTTTCAAGGAATTGTACTCGGATGAATAATGTATGCAATTGTTATGCATAAAAATGTATTCGGTACTTTTATCGTGATTGACAAGGCTAATAGTGATATATCCGACAGAACTGATTTTCAATTCAATGACATAAATGACTAGAAATATTTAAAACTAAGTCCCCCATAGACTAACAGTAAGTTACACTAATTAAATAAGATATAATCATGTAAAAATATAGAAACCCATATATATAGTCCTATGGATTAGATTCTTGATATCTTCTTTTCTCACCTGTAAGATGTTATACGAAAATTACGAATACCCTGACTAGTGCTGGTATTATAAAACGGAACTACATTGTCTTGACCCTAACAATTATTTATCTAGTCTGTAATAAGATTTCTTAATTGAAAAAGCATCCTTATAATAACCTACCTGTACAAGTTTTAATAATACTTTTGATCTATATTTGTTCTATATCCAATAGAGTAGAGAGCTAATAATAAAATGTACCTCTATAGAGAGTAGTAATATAAAAGATAAAAATGTACATAGTCTACCTACTTATTAGTTAAGCAATGAAAGCGTTTCTATTGTTTGTTCTTCTGTGATGTAATGCTACCAGTATTCTATATAGAGTAATAAACCAAGGATTACAATTTGACTTGAATTTAGATTCTAGACTAAGAGAGATACTCTTGTTGCAACATTTTTACGCATCTAACAAGGAAGGGCTATTAATGTTTTTCTCTCACAACGATTTTCTGCTGTCTACCTTTACATAAGTCAGCAAAGCATAATTATTATTGTATCTAGCTACTAGCTACTGATATAATTGTGAGGAACTAAAAGCACCTATTTGCTATTTTATGCTCTTTCTTGCCAAATAATTTTCCTATTTGCTATCTGCTCTTAACGGACGTAGTTGAGCACACGAAAAGGTAATCAACTTGGAATACCACCACCTAAAAATCTACAGAAAGAGCAAAAAAGATTTTATCTTAGAATTTGTACCACGCACGGGTGAAATAACTAGAGCACAAACCTACTACTGACAAATGGGCTAAACTCAACTGTGAGCTTGTAAATAACAAACATAAAGCGAAGGCTTTAAGGAAACAGGAATCATTAGGTGCTCAATTAGCGAGTGAATGAACAAACTACCATTCTATATACCCTTTGCTTTTAATATCTATTCTCAATTCTCTACCTTATGCCTTCTATGCACTTTGAATATAAAGAGCCAACGTAAAATTCCGTTAAAAAACAAGAAAGTCAACAATTAAAAGTAATAGTTATTATCTGTATGATTATGACTTGAAGAATAGCGTTTTTTGACTCTTACGTGTAATCATTATCTATAATTATTCATTGATTTTGCGCTATTGTCGTATTTTTATCGAAAAAGTGTCTCATTTACCTTTGAGATCAACAGTTGACACTAATTTATTATTCCTGTTTACTTTTGGGCCTTTTGCAGAATAGCGTTTTTTAACTCTTACGTAATTATAATTGTGATTTCATTGATTTCGCTTGATTTTCGTATTTTTATCCAAAAATTGCTATTCGATGTGTACCTACAAGATGAAATTAAGAAAATAATTTATGTTTTTAATTTACTTACTGTACGTGTAACACATTAATAATATTATGTCAATGATTTGTAATTGTAATTTGTAATTGCAAAAGATGAAATTAAGTTCGTAGGTAGGTACTGAATTAATTTAGCTGATTTCAAATAGGAAGAAAATCAACTACATTAGTGAATTTATTATGCAAGACTCATCTTATTGTTTTAGCCGTGTGTTTGTACTATTTAGAATATTGTTCATGCTCCATCACTCCTCAGTTAATATGCATCATTAAAAAAATATATGTCTGGATATAGAAAATGGAAAAAGCACGTATGAAGGCTGAAGAAACTTATTTCTCTATGTTATAACTATTCTAGAGATTAGCTAGATAGTTAAATAATAAGATGGCATTATGTATAGAAGTGATTATGCTAATTATTATTCTCCAGATCCTGTCCGTTTAACTACTATCTCTTCATCTATATATTGTGTAGTGGTTGCAAATATTACATTCTTAAGCTTTTCAGTCATACTTATTATTGCGAGCACGAGAATTTATGATCAAACTCTCACACATCTGATAAAAATTCTGCTCTGAACTAATCTGCCTCCAGTGCTCCGATTCAAAATGCATTAATAATATTCAAGAGTAAATAGTACACATGATCATTTGAATATAAACTAATTGTAAGTTGTAATTACAATGACAGAAACTATTGTTTATTTTATTTTAATTTTTTTCTCCTGTTCGGGACTCATCGGAAGCTCTCAGTCGAAAAAAGTACAGTATGGACGTAAGATATACAAATTATTATGACTATAACTTTGGTAGTGAAAAATCTAATATAATCATACGAAAGTTTTATACTGAAACGATGAAGTTGATAGAATAGCGTCTAAATTTAATAAAATTACTACAACAATTTTCTGAATTTGCCAAATTTTTGTAATTTTCAGCCTCAATCTCTTCCTTAACATCATCCAATCCCGAAGAACGAAAAGCTGGAGGGATTTCAAGAAGAATTCATAAAGTGTTGCTGGAAGACTATCCGAACTATTCAGTTGTAATTCCTTTGCTCACGGGAAAATCTGATGGACTTTCTGCGGAGATAATAAAGGAAAGGGGGACTGTGAAAACAGGACAGTTTGTTGTACAAGCTCCAAAAGGATATGGAGTCATGGCTGTAATTCAAGAATTGGACTTGCCAGTGGATAACATAGACTATGTCGGACTTTTCGGATTCAATATCAAGAAAAAATGTCGAGATTTCGTTCAGGTAATTCTGTCATAGCTATAAATATTAAAGAAATATGCACATCAAAGATTTTCACGGATGCTGAAACTGAATTTTCTTAATTTACAGTTTAAAGACTCCAAAAACGTGAAAACAAAAGTTTGTGGAAAAGTCAGCAAAGATAATCAAGAAGTTAATGCGAGTGGTTTGATTGGACAGAGGTCGTTTAACAGTTCAAATGGAAAAATTGTCGTATCTTTCCAACAAGGAGATATTACGGATTTTACTACACTTACACTTAATGCTGCTGGTTTGATGAATACCCAGGACTTTTTGAGAAACGATGCAGGAAATGTTTACAAATTGGAAATTGTCTTTACAGCATATTCAAGTACACTGAATTACTTTACTACAATAATGTAGAATTAAATAAAACAGACTATAGTTTGTGTTAAAAGTTAATTTTGGGATTATGTAGTATGGTTTTTAAAGGTGGGTGAATAATTTTGGTTTGAATTGATTTAGGTTGCGATGATCCCTCTAAAAATACGGAGAGCAATTTAATTCCATGCGAATCAAGTGATAAACAAGACAATGATACTTGTATAAATGCGAATTTATTTTGTAACGACTACATCAATTGTGGGATGCCTTCTGAATTTGCATTTGATGAAATGAACTGTCCTTCACAAAACATTTCCATCGAAGGAATGAAAACAGATGAGTTATCCCCGATTTCCAATGTTTCCTCAATTGGCAAGATTTCATCACTCTTCTCCCAATTCTGGAATCCTTTACTACCAAAAGAAAAGATGGGAGCCGAACAGATTGAAGCAACACAATTTTATCCAAAGTATGAAGTTATAGATCATCAAAGAAATGCAGAGGGCTCGAATTATGTACGCAATGGGGATGTCATGTTTGATAATACTGACTTACACATCACACCTACTGGGGTCATTTTGCTAATTGTTCTGACAATAGCTACTGTTATGATTCTGAGTATCATTGTCAGGTTTTGTTGTTATCGATGTGTTGGGAAAAATCCAGAAAATTCACCGACACATCCTGCCAATGCATCAATTAACTACGGATCCACTTCCCCAATTGCTGTTACAAATAGCTCACAAAGATGTCTCAGAAATATGCAAACTTCTTTTGGGAGCTACGTGGATACCCCTCCAGCCTATGACGATCTGTTCCCATCATTTTTGTATAAAACTGGAGGAAATATCAATGATCTTCCCTCTATTCCAACAACAATAAGAGGTGCTCCACCAGATGCAGAAAATTCGAATGGCAGCAGACGAAATCTTACTAATGGTCAAAACGAAACTCAAAGTGCAACAATTAAAATCAATGATCGCTAACAGAAATATTTAATCAGTGAAAAATCACGACCTTCTAAATAAAACCATCAAAGATGATTTTGTTACGATAAATTTTAAACTGTATTCTGTAACGCTACTCCATACACACTGTTAAATCCTTAATCGATGACAGTGACATTTAGAAATGACCATGCATCTAATGTAGGTTAAGGTATCAACAAATAATTTGTCAAAATATTATTTCTAAACCTCTGTACTTTCAAATAAATCGATAAAACATGTAAACAATTAATGCCATAATTTCACCTATAAAGTAGACCATTAATTTTCGTCTATCATAATTTGTGGGTGATATGTTACACTTTTAAATTTTAATCGTAAATGTTAGCTAAAAAAATTCCTCTGTTACATAACCACAAGCAGCATATAATTTTAGTCATGGAAATTTCGTATCGTAATAATATTGCCAAGCTGTATAATTCGTCAAATTATCTTCACAGTTTTAAACACTAATATTGAATTATATTTACAAAGACGAGAGAATTAGAATCGAATTTTCTACCGCATAACAGCGTACCTAGCAGGGTTGGTGTCGTTCAGAGATCTGAACGAATTATTTCGGTTCTCAACGATTTTGAATTGTTATTTCTGTTGTTTCCATTATTATTTCATGGTAGGTATGGTATAGGTATTAACAATATAGTATTCACCGATACAACTTACGATAACCTAAAAATGTCGATTAATTTCCATTTTATCATCATAAGCACACATAGGTTCACATCAGTGGAATTCATTTGATCATTCGACAAGATATTTGACAGAGATAATATAATAAACAACTAGGTAGGTACATGTAGTAAGTCGCGTGCATATGAAAAGTGTTTTCGCGTATGACTAACAGAGCATACGTATCGGTATCTTAAACATAGCCAAGTTAGCGTTAAAATATTGATATTTTTTATTTATCTAGTTGGAGTCAGCTGATTAAAAAATATGCCAATGAATTTAACAAGAGAGCATCATAAAATTGTATCGACAATACGTTTATCATCAAACGACCTATACTGCGATAGGTACATACAATATTAAAGGTAGTACAAAGTACAATCAACAATGGCGATACTGCATGTGTGTATGTGTAGAAGAGTGCATGCATGACTTAATTCTGAAATGTATAATATTAAAGTATCTCTACTATACAAATGGACAAGGGATTATTGATATAATTATAATTACTTGCCGTTTACTATACAATGCATTAGGTCGCAGACCGGTACACACTAAAAATATTGTTCTACTTACAGATAGAAACTACAAGCAACAAAGTTAACAACTGAATACAGTAATCGTGGGTGTGTGGGATTGCAGTAGGCAATAAAAAGCTTTTAATTTTAAAAGATTTGATTTCTTCTGTAAGTATACCTATAATATAATATTATAGCAAGTAGGTAAGTATTTATCACCATATTATTATATTCACAATGAATGCATATGTAGCCATTAATCTCATTAAAGATTAAACTGAATGCGTATGTGCGTCTAGTTAATGTTAAAAGTGCAATTAACAGTTGCCTTATTACATAATGCAAGCAATCTCGGGCAAAAATCTCATAAACGTCTACAGAAATAGTTCTAGAAAGACGAAGTAAGTAAATCTAACCTTCAACTATGAAGACCAAGACCTCTTTATCTCTCTAGGTATGCAATGCAGATGTATCTGCTATGCTAAGTAGTTAAGACATGACCGTAATGCGAGACTAATGTCTAAAAGACATAATAGTAGTTACCATTATTAATTACCCAGATCTATCCAAATCATTTCTAATGCAATGCAGGTATACCTAGATATGGCCAACTTATCTTCTCTTCAAACAATGACTTAAGATGTGAAGACATAATTTACAACTTAATATA